>JBBBDQ010002405.1:1027500-1048260 GCA_037127315.1 Ascarosepion bandense
TAGCGTGAAGGATACACTTATTATTAACATTTAACATATGACAAAAAAAGTCGAACAAAACCCAGGTTATAGTATCAGGGAAATGTCTTAAAAATGGGAATTAATTTTTCAAAAGCAACCAATCATTTGAAAAAAGCGTGTCAAGGAGAATAAATGTGATAAAATGGTTCTGTATGAAGACAGTGAAAGTCAACAAATCTTACATCTTGATGTATGTTAAATGCTGCATCGGAAAAAATTAGAACGATACAATACTTCATCGAACTGTAACTTGTGATGAGGAACGGATTCTTTAAAACTATTCTAAACAATCAGCCCAGTGACTTGATCATAACGAAAGACCCGAATACTTTCGAAAACCAAAATTGGAGCAGCAATAAATTGAGTTGAATGACTTATGGCCCGACCTTGGTGTAATACATTACAGTTTTCTGGAATCTAACCAAAGAAACCCTGTTGAAGTTTACGGCTACTAGTTGGGTGGAATGCACATTAAGTGAAGCAAAATGAAACAGTCAGTGGTTCACAGACGACATTCAATTCCAATTCATGTCAATAGTCAGAACATGTTGCGAGCAGGGGAGTGCAAAAGCTAACTGACTTCGAATACGAGGCTTATTCGTCTGATCTTTCAGACCCTGGCTATCACTGTCTTGAGAATTGTAAGCAAAAAAAAAAAAAAAATCCTTTGCAAAATAGACGTAGAACTGTATTCATTGTTGGTGTCCAAAGAATTTAAACGTAAAAGCATAAATGATCCTGCTGATGGCGAAAATTCCAGATATTCTGATTGATGTAAATAAATTAATTTAGGAATAAAAGTTGAATAATACGGAGGTCATTCAATAAATAAGTTGAATTTTTGGTATAAGACTTCTAATACAGATAGAAGTTTGCTTTTTTTCAATGTAGTCTCCCAGCAGTGTCACACACTTTTCCCATCAGTACACAAGCTTCCGTATTCCTTCAGCGTAAAAATCTTTGAACTGATGTCTCAGCCAATTGCTCGTAGCACTTTTGATTTCATCGTCACTTTCAAACTTCGTGCCTCTCGTGAACGCTTTCAACAGGTAAAAGTCTGAAGATACAAGGTCTGGGTTGTAAGGGGGATGAGGGAGCAGTTCCCAGCCTAGCTCGTTGATGGTATGCACCGTTTGGGCTGCTGTGTGAGGACTTGCAGCTAAACTTTGAGTAGGCAAGGTCATCATGGACAATTTTGTGTGCTGTCCCAACAGATAGGCTCAAAGTCCTTGCAATGTCATCCACTGTCAACCTTCTGTCAGACTTAATGAAGTCATTGACTGAATCGATCACCTCAGGAGACTTCACTTCTGTAGGCCTCCCAGGCCAGTCTTCATCTTTAACACAGCTTCGTCCTTCTTTAAGCAATTTAACCCAATTGTAGACATTTTTTGGGTAAAACGTCTGGTACCATAAACAATTGGCATTCTCCTATGAATTTGCACCCTTTAAAAACCAAAAACTTGGTAACTGACCTCTGTTCAATTCTAGAGCATGCTTCTTAGTCGGTCGTCTTTGTGAACCTTCAAAACTCTCAATCTGCAAAAAAATAAAATCCCTTTGAAAAAGAAGTAAGGAGAAAATTAAAATAAAGTAAGCTTCTATCCGTATTAGAAGTCCCTATACCAAAACATTCACCTTATTTATTGAATGACCCTCATAAATCGAAATATATATATATATATATATATATATATATATATATATATGTATATATATATATATATATATATATATATATAACACTTAACAGATAATGCAAGAAAGATAATATTTAAAAAAATAAAGCAGATGGGATTCGAACAGATATAAAAAATAAACTGTATTTCCTAGATGTCAAATTCAACCTAAGAAAAGGTAGGAAAAGACTGATGACAAATCATTTTATAAAGACACATATTCCGAACGCCAGGCATAAAGTATATATGTCAATCAAATAACCACAAGTAATCTGACAACTCTTCTGTTGAAACTTTCTTCAACGAAGTCAAGAAGGATTATGAAACAACCCTAAATGTATGTTGACTTTTGGCAAAACACACATACGCAGTACACATCCCAAAAATTCAACAAGAAAAGAAACATCATATGTTTCAACCCATCGTACAAACAAACGTAAAAAATAAATGTAGGAATAATATTCAAAGACACTTTTCCAATTAAACACTTTTAATAAAATATTCAACAAAAACACAATAAGCACCAGCTACATTTGCACAGAAAACACGACACAAATAATAAAAATGCATAGCAGAAACTCTAACAACAAATCACACGCACAAATAAAACCCACATGTAATTGCAGAGCAAAGAACGAATATCTCTTAACGGCAATAAGTAAAAGATTTTGAAAACAGAAACTACACAAACAAAATATCTTTATCAAATAGTAAATACTCAA
Organism: Ascarosepion bandense; assembly: GCA_037127315.1. Lineage (NCBI taxonomy): Eukaryota > Metazoa > Mollusca > Cephalopoda > Sepiida > Sepiidae > Ascarosepion > Ascarosepion bandense. The sequence goes on from JBBBDQ010002405.1 coordinate 1,029,923, forward strand.
AAAACCCAGTACATTCTAAAATGTATCTGGGAAATTAAAATGAAAAGCATTCACGCTAAAAATAACATGATAAATAACGAAAAGGGCATCAGCCTAAAACAATAAGTTCAAAAAATGTAAATTACTTGTGAAAGAGAAAATAACTGCCAAGATCAACACGAATTCCACGATAAAAAATCATTTCAAAATGCAGACAGAAAAACGGATGTTTTACTAGCTTACTTAAAAATCGAAAAATGAACGAAAATATTACTTTAGCCATAAAGTTCGGACTCACTAGATAAGCGGGGAGAAAATAACTTAATCATCTTAATAAGGAGGTCATGATCACTGTCTCGTAAAATCGAGCTTGTTCCTCACCTTTGTTCCATCAACGATAAACTATATTGCCATCAGCAAGATCGCATATATATATATATATATATATATATATATATATATATATATATATATATATATATAGTTTTGATTGAGTAATATTGACATATCCACAATATATAGTGTTTAAATTTCCTGAATAATCATGAATTAATATGATATGTTCTAAAATAAATTCTTTTCACTATTTATTTTTAAAATATCACCTGAAGAACAATATTGAAAAATATTTTGAAACATGAAAATATTTGTGTGTTGTGAAATAATGCTTTTATTAACCATTGTAATAACAAAATTAAAATATTAGGGTCTACTCTGTATTGAGTACTCTTTATAAAAGTAAATGCATGAATAGTGGATTTTAATACAATTTCCTTTTTCAATTCTTTATGATATATATATATATATATATATATATATATATATATATATATATATCTCATAAAGAAATGAAAAAGGAAGCTGCATTAAAATCCATTATATATATATATATATATATATATATATATATTTCTACATATATATATACATATATATACACACATATATATATACATATGGATGTATATATTATATATTTTGTTTAATTTTTAATACTGGTATATATATATATATATATATATATATATATATATATATAAAACTATTATACTTGATTTGATTCCAAGAAATAAAAATGATACGGATCAATACAATCCTGTGCACTTAAAGTATGTTTAAAAATAAAGAATGTAAGAAAAAAAGACTTGATTGAATCTCAGTAAAAAGAAAAGGAATAAATTCTTCATGACATGAATCATTATCTTTTTTCTCATTCTTCGATAACTTAAAAATGAACAAATGTTTTTCATTATGTCATTTTCTATCTTGTTCTAGAAATCCATCCCTGCAACTTTACCCCAATATTATATTATAACTTAATGACAAGCAGTACCTTTTAATGGTATAAACAAAGAATTCTAAAAATGGCTGAAAAATAAATAATACTATGTATGAATGATGGTGATAGTGATGATAACATTGAAAAACAACGTCAGTAATGCTGATTATTATGTTATCATTTTTCATCAAATTTTATTTCTGCTTTGGTCGCACTATCTGAAAAGTTTGCAGGAAGACCTAAGGCAGGTCGTGGTGTGTTGTTATGGCTTCATTTCATTTTTTTCTATCTTCGCCAACATCCCTAGTGTTACGTAGACAAAGTTCTTCTTAGTGTGTGCGCTGTACTTAACAAGAGATTTTTCGTATATCTTTTAAGCTGGGATTTCCAGAGTTTCCTTCAATGTGTTGTTTTGTTTTATTTTTTATCATTCCAAGTGCACCCACTATCACAGGCAGGATTCTTGTTTTCAATTTCCACATTTTTTCATTTTCAATCTCCAGGTCTTTTTACGTTGACAGTTTTTCGAAAACCTTGGTTGCTATGTTACAATCCGCTGGACAAAACATATCAATTAGTAGGCAAGTTTTTTACTTTTTTGGTTTTTCATAATAATGTCCGGCTTTTACTTCAAGTTTTTTGTTTGTGCAGATGGTGTAATCTTCTATTTCTATAACTGGTGATGGGTGATGCCCATACTAGTGTTTGTTTACATATTTTTCATAGTGTTTACACATTGTCCAGTGTAAATATTGCTCCACTCTATCGTGACGATTTTTATATTCATTTGGGGCAAGTACAGAACATCCTGAGATTAGATGGTCTATTGTTTCTTGGTATTTATCAGAAAACCTGCATTTTGGATACACATTATTCTGTATAATATTTGCCTTGCGCATTTTGGATCCACATTATTATGTATAATATTTGCCTTGCACATTATTATGTATAATATTGGTCTTGCGCTGCAAGAATAAAGTCCCCAGTTTCAGACTTTAATCCAGATGCACGGAACCATCGATGAGTATTAAATTTATCAACATTGGATTTATTAGCACGTTTTGGATATTGGCAAGGTTTGGCTTGCCAGCGTTGTTTCATCTGTTCTTCTGTTTTGCTTTTCTACAGAATCTACTAAATGTAAATCTTGTTTTTATTTACTGCTTTCTTTTATTATTGAATATTTTTTCTTTTTGTTTTCATGTTGTTTGACTAATTGTATCATCCAGTCCTTATTATTATTCTTATTAGTATTATTATTATTATTGCCAATTACTTAATATATTTTTGATCATACAGTAAATACAAAAAATTAAAAAAAGATGGTTGGTTAGCGACATATCAACCTCCATGTGTTATTTAATGCCGAAATATTAATATTTTCTCTGCAATTTTTATTTTTTTGGATATTATAATGATACAAGTCTTACTAATTAGCACTTAGTAGTCGGAGAAGAGGTGGATTCTTCCAATTCCTAACGGCATTCGCGTGTAAGTAAATATAACGAAACCAACTGGAATTGGATCTCGGTTTTCTGATTAACAATTCCTAGCAATTATCCATTACACCATACGGGAATCAAAACTTACAGTACCCGGTATTCCTAAGTGACCACGCATTAGTCTCTGATGTTACACTTGACATATCTTCCATGCCTTGGATGAGTTTGCTTTATCTTTAGTGTATTAAGATTGGCTTTAATAAATATTACACTCAGTATCACCAGTTTGATAGTTTGATTCTAAATCGCTCTACCTCTCATTTAGAGTTGGCTTGCTGGGCGGAAATAATGTTTGAGGATAATGTCCGAGTGTTGAGAGTTTTCATTTTTTGGAAAATTTTAAGTATGAGGTAGTAAAAGCGACTTGGGTGTCGCATGTATATATCTGCAAACATACCATCTGGAAACGGTTAAATGGACCGGGTTAGACGAGTTGAAGATATTTCTAACTGGGTCATACCTACAAAGTTTTGCGCTGCTATCAAAACCTCTTAGCAAATCGTGTTTAGTTTGCTATAAAGCATGTACCTGATATACACTTATCAGGAAGGATATCTTGATAGGAATATCTGTTTTTATATTAGGATTCCCCCACATTAAGTTTTTGGTATATATCTCTCTCCTAAATTCTAGAACCTTCTTTACTATTTATCCATCACATAGATTTCAACTGTCACTTTCTGATTTTAATTATAATTAATTTTTCGTTTGAATTTCCTTTAAATCTTTCACGATAATCACACGTTCAATCTACGATATTCTCAGTATCCTTCTGTAGAAATACATTTCTATGAGCTCAGTTCTCTTTATCCGTGAGAGAGTTACCAGAATTCAATGAATGTTCCACGCGATAATCCTTAGAATGATATTTTTTAATCATCCTGTTGGGAAATGGGATAGATAACTTAAAATCAGCATCAGAGCTTTCATCAAATCCTTGTTCAGGGTATGACGCTAAACTGCATTTGGCAGGAAGGCCTCTGATTTGGGGGTTGTGAGAAGCATGGAACCACCTCTTAGTTGTTGTTGTTCCCAGGTGCACCCTGACCCGGGGTGGTAGCACTTGTTATGGTCCCAGCTATGGGCAAATAGTTAACCCCAAACTGGGGTCAAAACACTATGAAAGTATAAAAATTGACTTTTATAGAAAAATATACATTTTTGAAGGAAAAATATTACCAACAATACATTTTTGAGGGATAAAAAACATTACCATAACTCATTTTTGAAGAAAAAAAAATTTAATATAAAACTCAACATTATTCATCAACATAAGTTTCTTCTAGGTTTTTACACTGATTCCAACGCTTCTCTAACAATTTGATGCCTTTTTTTGTAGAACAATTTGTCTTTGGCCTCAAAATACGCCTCAGTTTCTAATATCGCTTCTTCATTGGAGTCAATTTTTCTGGGAATTCTTTTGAGCTGTGCAAATAGCCAGTATTCGATGGGGACCAAATAGAGTTGATGTGGAAGCAATTCGAAGCGCAATTCATCTAGTTTTTCCATCGTTGCTATCGACTTGTGGCACGATGCGTTGTCTTAGTGCGTGATCACTTTGTTCTTCATCTGTGGCCGTTTTTTGGCAATTTCTTTCTTCAAACGCACCAATAATGCTATATAATATTTACTATTGATAGTTCTTCCTTTCTCAACGTAATCGATGAACAAAGTACCTTGCGCATTTCAAAATGTGGAGACCAAAACCTTGCCTGCTGATTTTTGCGTCCTTCAGCTGACTGCCGATTTGATGCCGGAGTGAATTGGTGGATCCATGTTTCTACCATTGTTACATATTTACGCAAAATCTCCTTTTGTTGCGTTGAAACAGATGCAAACAACGCTGTGAATTGTCAATGCGTTGTTGTTTTTGATTGACTGAGAGCAAAAGCTGCATCCACTTTGAATACAGCTTTCATATTGACAAATGTTCATGCAAGATGGTGAGTACACGCCCTTCTTATATGTTCAACTCGTCTGCTATCTCACGCAAATTAATTTATGATCGGACAAAACGATTATGGTTTTGAAGTTTCAGCTATATCAACACTACAAAATGGGCAGTTTAAATCTGTAGAAAAATGAGGAACCATGAAGAGGATCAAATATTTGGATGTTCTGCAGTTTTTACCACCAAGGAAACCATTAAACGGTTTCAGCATGTAATGGTAAATGACAGGTGATTGACTATAAAATCAAATAGCCAATGCTATTTGCAGATCCCATGAGAAATCTTGGAATATTCTACACAATGTAGCATAACAAAAATCGGTGTTTGGGACAGCTGGTTCTAAATGCAAGATGAGTGTTGAATTTCAAGACAGACTGACAGAGACAATCCATTCAGTGAAATGATCCTGCAACATCTGCTTCAAATCAAATCATTGTTGTTTTATTTGCAGAGAACGAAGCGGTTTCAGTTTCGATAGAAAGGATATTGTATTTATTCACTATCATCAATGGAGAATGCAATGTCAACATGCTGAGGAAGTTACGATAGTCTATGCACCCAGGGAAAATGACGAAATGAGTTTTCTTTCATCAGAGCAATGCTCCAGTATACATATTCTTGGCTTCGATGGCTGCCGTGTGTGGCTGTAACTTTGAACTGATTGATCACCGTCCTTATTTTCCTATCATCAATTTCTCAGCATGTAAATATACATGGTTGAGAACCAATATCCTAGTGATGAAGGCGTTATATGTGCAGTTGATGACATTTTTTTTATTAACAAAATGAAGGCTTCTTCACTAATGGGATCCATATACTGCAACATTAACGGAATAGTTACGTGGGCCGCAAAAGAACTATGATAAAAATTAAATAGTATTTGATCATATTCCATTTTTTATCGTTTCACCCCATACAAGGCGGTGCAGCCACTGATGCGCAGGTGGTTACATAAGAGAGTTTAAGTTTTAGGCAGGAGGAGAATGAAGAATAAGACTAGCCAATTACAGAGGATGTCAGAGAAATGGCAAGAGAAGGATGTGAACACAAGAGTGAGGACAATTGCGAAGGCAGAGAGAAAAGAAAAAGATACATGGGGTGATGTAGAAAGGACTGCAGTCAAGTGACTAAGAGATGGGAATTGGCATTGCATTTAAATTCCTGGCAGTTGTAGCCTTCAGGAAAGGAAATATATGAAAGAGAGTTCCACAGGTGAGAAGTGCGAGTAAAGAAGCTGATGGGGTAGAATTGTCACCTATATTTGGTTGATTCAACTGTAAAAGGGTGGGACATTGTTGCCAGTCTGGTTGCACGATTAAAGTCTTGTGGAGGGAGTACCAGTGACCTAAGTTCGTCGGAGCAGAAGTCATGAAATCATTTGTAGAAGAGACAGAGGGAAGCCACATCTCGCCGGTCAGAAAGTGGCTGGATTCGAGCTTCCAGATCGGGGCCCATCACATTACAGATTCTTCTTTGGAGCCTGTCGAGAACACTGAAACGAACAGCAGAATCGCCGACTAAATATGACAACAGTGTTCCATGAACGGTCGGATGGTTGATTTGTATATGTGCAAGATGGATTCAGGCGGAAAAACTTCCTGGCACGAGACGAAACTCCATTGGAGTAGATAGACGAAACTATCGCCCGGTTCACACTCCACCCACACCTATTGAACAGGTGAAGAGGCTCATTCCTTGTTTCCTGTTTAGGATGCGGTTTCCGGTTTTCTCTTTTCTAATCTTCTCACTCTTATGTAGCCCCCTGCACATCAGTGGCGTTACCGCCTTGCTTGGGGTGATATGATTAAATAAAAAAAATAAAAAATAAACCAATCTTTTTAGCACTGGATTTAGCTATTGATTCAACGTAATGGTTCAACTTGAGTTCAGAAGATAGGATAAGGCCGAGGAGGAGCAGTATATTGCTTTCAGGGAGACTCACTTGGTCCACGCATATGTGGGGTACAAGAGACTGCTTGTGATGGTTGACAGATGGTTGACAGATAGCAATTTCGTTTTAGAAGCATTGAAATTTACAAGACACTTCTTACCCCAGTCCACCATTGAGTGGAGGTCCTACTCAAGTTCAGCAGCGAGGTTATGTTTGTCCGCTTCGCCAGATTTCTTATTGATGTGGGTGTAAATGGTAGTGTTGAGAGAATCATGATCATCTTATCTACTTTTCACCCACTCTTGTATCATGTAGTTGTATTTTTGTGTCGCCCATTAACACAGTGTGATCTGCTTATCATATACTGTAAATCAAGTGAGGAGACACATCCCTCTCTTATGATGTTTGCTATTTTTGGTATATAAGCTAAAAAGTATATTGTAGTGACAATGATACTTTTACATTAGTTCATGATGTTCGCTATACCAATTGAAAATAAATAAACTGAAGAAATCACTCTTTGATGACATTCAATTGATGCTGAATGCTACAAAGACCAGAGTGAGACGCAAATTGCGGTCCACAGGTTGGACACTGAATACCGACATTTAGTGGTGGTGGTGGACTACGCACTAGATGATCATGACGCTGTAGCCAGCAAAATTCCTGGTATTGAATTTTGCTGAGAAAGTGAATTAATATGAAACTGTCTGATGGGGTATATAGGAAAGTAAAAATAACATGCATATCAGATTGAACTATTTATACCCATCTTTTGCCATTTTCAATTATTTAAAATTGTGTGTTCTTTGGAAATACATTTCTAATGTTATGATATATACACTACCGGCCCTAAATATTAGGCCACCTCAGATTTTTAAAAGAATGATGTATTTCATAATATTTTTACTATTTATTGCCAAATGAAAATAGAATGTTTCTTTAATTATTATAACTTTGCAAGATTTTACAAGGCAAGTAAGCAAAGATGAACTCGTCCTAATCACCCTAAATTTTCTTCATTTTTTCATAGATAATCGTTATGAATTTATTCGATGCACATGATATTTTGCAATATTAACAAAAGGACCATTCTATTTTTATTTACAATTATTCACTTGGCAATAAATACTAAAAAATAGTATGAAATACATCATTTTTTAAAACCCTGGAGTGACCTAATAATTATGGTCGGTAGTATAATTTGTTCTGAAGAGTACTTATCTTAATAATAATGAAAATAATTATGACAATAATTACATATAAGAGATAAAACTAATATTATTGATGATACTAATGGAAATCAGTTAGTCAGTTGAGTGCCATACGTGATACACGCTTTAAGCGTTCATGTCTCGAAAGAGACATGACTGACTGGGCAGAAGATTATCCCGCAGTAGTTTGCCATTGCTTTCTGCGTTAGACTGGTTGCCAGCCAAGGCTATAGTGTGACACTCGTCTGCCTGGCTGGTTGATTGGCTGGTTCAGGAACGGAGCCTGCTGCGATGATGCTGTCGAAATAGCACCAGATATGGCGACGCTTTCGGGCCGCTAGTCGCGAGAATCTCATCACAGTAGCTGGTCCTCAAGACGTCTATTACAACACCGAACTCACTGCCCACGCTGTATTCTTTGATCTCAGAAAGTCACGTTGTAAAAATCCGGTAGCCGGACACTTGTGTACACTTGTGTTAAAATAAAATAATTAGGGCAGCAAAAATAAAAAGTTCGAAGTCGCCTGGATGAGTTACGAAAGAAAGTCTTTATAAAAAAATAATTAATCACAAAATCAGAAAATACAATTGTCGAAATTCAAGTTTACAACGAACAGAGGATTCGTTTAAAAGATATCAGAGCTTTTCAAACTTCAAATAAAAATAAATCCTTCCGAAGTTTCGTTAAAGGTAATCAGAGATTTCAGTTTTTAAAAAATAATCAGGTTGTCAATTCTCCAGATAAAAACACGACCCTTCAGCCTTTATCAAACTTTGCAGAGACAACCAAATGACAGAGCGACGAGCGGCGGCGGTGTAGCGGTCGTTTGATATTTGTCGCTCAAAAAGCTCTCTCAGCAACTCTTACTTAAAAATTATTTTCATAGCAGTGTGAATAATCAGAACTTTCAATTCTCCAAATAACTTTTAAAACAATAAAGTTCTTTCGGGGATCTTATCTTAGGCACATTATTCGATATTAACTTTTTAAGTTAATCGGCGGCAGGATTTTCTACGTTTCTTTACATAAATTTTGAAGATTTAGTTCTACCTGACCTCATCAAGGAAATCCTGACATTTTGTTATGACGACGGCCATTTTTCAAACTTCCGCTTGGCTCAAAACAATTCGTTTCGTATATGAAAAAAGAAAAAACTATATTTTTCTCTTTTTTCCCAATTATCAACCAATTTCTCTATTCCCCGGATTTTACAAGTACATAATAGTATTAAAAATATATTTTTTCTGCGTAAGCTTACATCGTGGATTCAATAAAACACAACCAAATAATATCAATTTATCTCGTTCCGTTGTATTAAACCAAAAACAAAAATATACCGATGTGGAAATAGTGTTACAATAGAACCCAAGCTGTCCTACTATTTAACCCATAACTGGATGGAAAAGATGGATTAATACCTTTTCCCATATATAATAATAATAATTGCGCGTAAGTGAATGGAAGGAATTCTACTGGAATCCGAACTCGGTTCCCCCATTTGTCGTTGCTGAGTCGATATCCACTGCACCACAACGCACATGGAAACAAATGATTAAAAAAGAAAGTACAACTAGTACTATAACGCATTGTAACGAATGCTGCATCTCCTTTTGAACCCATACTTAGGCTGGTGAGTTGTGAGTTCGTGTGTATCAATATTTTGCGAATTTCTCATCATAGCGTTTGTCAAAAAAAAAAACAGGAACAATAAAAATGATTAAAATAAAAAGCTGGTGGGAGGTATTTGTTTCGAGGATCAAGAAACTAGATGCATCGTTTCGAATCGGTTTTGAAAAGATCCTTAAAATCTTTATTGTTTATCTTTATGTGCGTAAATAGGATTTTATTTTTCCCCGTGAGTTTAATACTCTGGTGAAGTAATGGAAGAAGTAAGACAAAGAGAGCAAAAAGGGCCGCATTATTGTTATTTTGTTTTTGTAGTCGAAATAGGGAATCGCAGTATGAAGAGGGAAATGATAAACAGAAAGAAGATAGGAATTAAAAGTAGAAAAGAGGAAAATTTAAGCGAATGATAAACAAAAAACAGTAAGCACTTATTGTGAAGAAAATACAGAAGTAAAAGAATAAAAACGAATACATGTTTTGGGCGAATAAAATGCAAAAAAAAAAAAAATAATAATAATGATAGACGCGTGCGGTTGTCATAGCTAAGTTTATTCAGCCGGTAACAGAATTTTGCGTTCAAGCTCAGCTATAAACACAGGTATTTCAATGCTGATGTTCTTGGTAGGCTGACTCGGTTAGAAGATTTTAATTTCCTATTTTCTCGAATTCGATATTTAGTAACAGAAGTGATGAGAATAGAGGAGAAGCAAAAACCGAAGAAATTGATTAAGAAATGGTTGCAAAGAATTAGTCAAATTAATGTGAAGTTCGTAAAGAATGCTTCTCTGATAGCTACAATCTCCAAAGATTTAATTGCAACGTAAATTGCCATCTTCTATTTTTTGGACATTCTCTTACCTTTTGTTCGACATATTCCTTTACAGTTCCTTTTTCTGTTCTCTCTTCCCTCTCCTCTCACTGTAAATTTCTGCGCACCAGTGGCAGATTAGGGCGAAACAGTTATAAAAAACATGATTGGCTCGGCCGCTGATTTAGGCGTTTGAGAGACCAATATATAAGTTCGGAATAGAACCTCTTGGCAATCCAAATCTGTAATTAGATCATCGTGGAAAGTTCTTGTGTACCATATTTTGAACGAGCTGAGAAATGATAATCAGTGTGTACCCAGAACTCATTAAACACACATCCTTAGAATTAAAGTTATTCCTTTCTTCTAGGCTTCTCAAGAAGAGGTAGTTAAGTCAACCCTGCTATTTAAGCAAAAGCTATGATGGAAGATGCATATATATATATATATATATATATATATATATATATATATATATATAATTAAATTTGTTATACAAATAAAATAAAAAATACATTGGGACACGGAAATTTCTGTTTTGAGATTTTTATCTCGTCATCAGGCAATGTTAGATGTTAGTTGTTAAAAAACAACAAACTAGCATCTAAATTGCCTAGTTAAGTATCTTCAGCTGGTTACAGAAATTTGCGTTCGAGCTCAGTTATAAACACAGGAATTTGAATGGTGATTTTCTTGGTAGGCTGACTCATTTGGCAGATTTTCAAATTCCTATTTCCCAAATTCGATATTTAGTAACAGAATTGATGAAAATACAGAAGAAGCTAAAACCGGAGGGATAGATTAAGAAAGGGTTGCCTTTCAGGTAAACGCAAATGAATTAGTCAAAGTAATGTGAATTTCCAACGCAGAAAAATTTCGTTTTCTGATTGCTTACTTGATGGATACGTAAATTGGATGATTGCCCTGACACCGTCGCTAATACTCAAATTGAGTGGTCTGCTCGTAAAGAAAAAATTGAAAAACGGGAAAAAATTGGGAAATAATTCTTGAATATTACCATTCAGTAAATCTTTCTCAAGTCACGGTATTTGTTACAACCAAAAATTTATTTCTTTTAACATTTTAGAAGGGTGGCCTTGTTCATAACATAAGCACTGTATTAAATACATTCCTAACTTCACAAAGAGTAAGCTAGATTTTACATATTTACAAATGTCAAATACTGTGCTTACGTCGTTCATATTTGCGCACTTCTTTTTTACAATAAGGTTCCTCCTGTACAAAGCCCGAGGTCCACCCAAGACAGAGGTTATGTTAAGAGGCAATTTATGCAGATAGAAGAGTGTAGAGATCGGAAAAACAGTATTTTGGGAGTCGGTTTAACAAAACTGTTTCGCAGAAAGAAGCACTTTGATTAGAATTTCTCACGAATGGAATAAAAAAGGAGTGTGAGTAGCTTGCTACTCTGTAAGTGGAATGGTGTGTCTTTGTCGTGAAGGTCTGAACGGGCGGAAACAGGAATGTAGTTTGTCTGCCCAATTTTTGCGGAATTAGTGATAGAACAGTGAGAGGTTTGCCACACACCACCTGTGAGAAGAAAGTTCGTAACCCACAAGAGCTTTTGGACTCTATGAAGGCTGTGGAGTGAGTTCTAAGCAACTCCCGCCGAAATAGGGCAACTTCCGCTTTAGTTATGATTAGCGTCTTATAAAGAGTGAGGATAGCATGAGATGCCAGATATTTTCCGGAGCGGTACTATTATACTTCCATCTATAACGTTGTTCTTTTTCTTTTTTCCTAAGGAAACGCAGGTATCAATAGCTCAGTTTCAAGCTTGAAAATTAAAAAAAACAAAAAAAAAAAAAAAACAAAAAAAAAACAAAAAAAAGGTACAAATAACTTTTGTGAAATTAGAGATAAAGTTGGGACTTGTTTTTTCTCATCCGTTACACCCAAAGGTGTGTAGAGCAGCAACAAAGATTCTCCACCTCTGCCTATCTTTAGCCAGACTAGTCAATGAACCCCAAGAGTACTTCATGGCTTTCATCTCATTCTGTACCGTACTTCTCCATGTAGTTCTTGGTCTTCCCCTCTTTCTTTTGCCAGCTGGGGTCCAGTGCAATGCTGTTCTTGTGATTGAGGGTGTTACTATGTCTTACTGGGCATCTGAAGCTGTTGTAAAAGCTCTTGATCAGGGGGACCAATTAGGATGGGATGCCATAATGTCGAAAGACGCTCCAAAGGCTATCTCTGCGAATGCTGTCAAAAGCCTTTTCGAAGTCCACAAAGTTCACATACAACTGTCTTTGCCACACTGTACACTGCTCTATGATTTTTCGGAGCGCATAAATCTGATCAGCACATCCTCGTTGCTTCCTGAACCCTGCTTGTTCTTTTCTGAGTGTTTCGTCCACAGCGTCCGGCATTCTTCGTAGGATGACTTTGGCAAGGATCTTGCTTGGCACGGACAGAAAGGTGATCCCTCTCCAGTTGTTGCAGTCATTCAGGGCACATTTCTTTTGTATCTTGACAATCACACCTTTAGTCCAGTCATCTGGTAGTCTCTCTTCCCATATAGCTGTGAACAGGATGATGGCTGCTAGTTCGGGGTCCGCCTTGAACATTTCTGCATCGAGGTAGTTCTGATCTGGTGAATTGCCATGCTTGTTGGGACTATAAAATATTAAATATAACCTCATTTTTAAAAGGATACAAATCAGTATTCTAATTCTGACATATATCTTCGGCAGAGGAAGGTGTAATGAAAGCAAATATATATAAATATCGACAAAAATGTTTCCCTGTTTTTAAGAGCGGAATTTAAGTATTTCATCACAATTTAACACAATGTATACACGTCGTTTTAGTTCTATTAATAAAACAGTCAGTCATTTAAAGTGTCATTCTTGATACACGCTTTGGACGATCATGTCTCGAAAGAGACTGACTGGACAGAAAATTACCCCGCAATAAGCAGTAGTAGTAGACTGGTTGCCAGCCAAGGCTGTAAAACCTAATATGCTCTATTATTTAACCCATAATTGGAGGAAAGAGACGGATGAATTCCTTTCCCAAGGGTATTTGTGCGTAAGTGAATGCAGGGAATTCAACTGGAATTCGAACTCAGCATTCCAATCTCTCATTCCGAGTCGATATCTACTGCACTATAATAACACAGTACAAATCCCAAAAACCACTAAACGTAAAAAGTTTCTGAGGGTTGTTGTAATTACGTAGGTTGAAGAACTATAATTTTCAGGTTATGTAGATATACAGGTTAGATAATGTAATGTTTGTCCCTAGATTTTAATATGATAAGATTTTAATCATTGAAGAAGCATTGTAAGGATAAGAAATTAAAACCTAAACACATTTTGGAAAAAAAAAAACAAAGTAAAATTGCACACCCGCAAAAGTGGATTCAAATGACTGTTTACAAGTCAGTGCGGAAAGTAAATCCTGAATCCTGATTGGATTAAAAACAGAAAATTCATAATGACCTTACTTCGCATCTAAAAGCAAAAATTCTCGCTGGAGCCGGTCACATGACCAGATTGAATTACTTAAGGACATTCTGTGACCGGTCAACAGAGTCAGATGGGAGCCGCGAAACGAAACAACTAAAATGTAACCTCAACTTCAAATCGACCCGGAGATAAGGTCAGATCGCATCGTGTTCTCTCTCTGCTTATCTCATTCAACAATTACTACTATGAACATTTTATACATTTCTTGATACCCATAGCTTTATCATTAAACACAAACTCTCCCCTTAAATTCTTAATATTGTTTATAATTGCACATTAATTTCTACAAATTCTTATTCATTTCCTTTTAATATATTTCTATTTTAACATGAAAAATGTATATCTTATTCTTACACTATTATTCAACACAATTCCACACATTCCAACCGACAACCAACTTTCTAACGAAAAGCTTCTCATGATGATAATTCTGGATAAAACTTGTAAGTTGCAGGGAGTTCGGTTAAGTATGACACAAGGCCGAATCAAAGAAACATTAACCAGCACTCTACGGCTTCAGCATCCTAGAAAATAGCGATCTGAGTATTCTTGAGAAGAAACTTTTTAGTCGAACTTCCTCCGCATCAAGAGAATATGAATGGGGATGGGGATGACTCGATGTTAGATTAGGATATTCAAAGAAACAACCGATATATGATGATATTTCCCGAAAAGAAGGCAAAAACATGTGACGATTGAAGGCAAAATACATAAATAATTCCAGTAAATGCAAATAAATAATAAATATTTGCAAAAAAAAAGAAAAAAAGAAAACTGAAACCAGGTTCGGCTTAGTGGTCTTCTGCGCAAGCTACAGGGCTACAGTATAACTGGATGATTATTCGATTTAATCAAATATTTCCTGTCAAATCTTAAAATTATGGTCGTTCTGAATGATAATGATTCTGTATACCACAAAGTTATATCGTAGTTCCTACGCTAATCTTAATATTCATCAATGATATTCTTGATGTAATCATTTCCCAAGTATGCATCTATGCAGGTGACACATCACAATATGAAATCTGTCAGGACTGATAAAGTAAACCTCGCTTCTGCTCTTGGAAAGGACCTCAAATCGATGATAGATTAGGTAAGAAATGGGTCGTAAAATGAAATTTTCCCAGAACGAAGCTACTCTTCTTTAACAACCATAGAGCAATATTGTAAAAGAATCACCCTATTTTTTAAATCTTTCCACACATTAACTAAATTAATTTATTCAGGTCTTTTAATACTACTATTAACAGATTACAAGATTCAAGAGCCACTCAACTTAGTGAGTTACTGAATGCAGTATTGCCTTCCGTATTTTGTAAGCAAAAATTCTTTTGAATGCACTGTTGTTCTACAGATTGTTGGCTGTCACCCATGACTAGAGATGCCAGTTGAACCTATTATGTAACTCATAGTTAATGTTATGGTAGGAAAAATGAATTCATGCTGTTTCCAAGTGCCATAGGGAAAACTGAACACAATAGATTCAGCGATAGTTTGAACATAGTTGGCCATTTCCATGTTTGTACCAAAAACCGTTACGCTACTCGCAAACCTTATCATTTATATTAATACCAACACTCCTACTAATAATAATAGCACCCCACATCTACTACCACCACCACCACTAGTACTACCACATCCACAAATACTACTAATTCTACTACTACTACTACTACTACGAATAATAATAATAATAATAAGGGATGTCAGGGGAGATAGAAAAAACATGAAATGGAGCTATAACAACACACCACGACCTGCCTTAGGTCTTCCCGCAGACTTGGTAGGTAGTGCAACCATAGCAGAATTAAGAATATGAAGAAAATGACAACATAATAATAATGGGATAACACTATCTACACAAACAGAAAAATTAAAGCAAATAGGCCGGATATTATTGTTAAAAACCAAAATGTAAAAAAAATTGCTTCCTATAAATTAATATGGCTTGTCCAGCGAATTGTAACCTGTGGAAATTGAAAACAAGAATAGTACCAGTGATAGTAGGTTCATATGGAATGATAAAAAATGAAGCAAAACAACACATTGAACGAATCCCTGGAAACCGCAACTTAAGGGGTATACAAAAATTGCTCTGTTAAGTACAGCCCACACACTAAGAAGAATGTTTCCTATGTAATGCTTGGGATGTTCTGGGAGATAGAAAAATGTAAAATGTAACTATAACAACTCACCACGACCTGCCTTGGATCGTTCCGCAGACTTGGTAGGTAGTGCGACCATAGCAGAAATCGAATTATGATGAAAAATAACAGAATAATAATAAAAAATGCAAAAACGATGACCAGATAAGTCTCTTCATTGTCAATAATCTGGCCGCACCAGCCAAACTAATGCAAACAAACTCCGTACACATCAGTAGTTACGTAGTGCAGCATTAAAAACTGAACTCGAAGGTTTTGGTCTTACTGTACAGAAACAATGCTTCCTAACTAAAAATTAACAAGCAAAAGATTCTGTTGATACAAAATTTAGATTCCGTGATAAATATTCAGAAACATTTGCCCGGTAGTAGCACAGACTGAATATTAAACTCGTCATGATAGACGAGGCAAATAACTGCTTTGCAAAATATGCAATCAGGCCTGTTTACAGAGAAAGAGAAAACGTGTAACAATTTCATATGACATATCTCCAAAGCGTTCGACAGGGTCTGGTACGCTGGCCTCTTGTGCAAACTGCGGAGCTACGGGATAACTGGACATTTGTTTGACCCCCATCCAGTCATTCCGCTCTAACCGCACATTGAAGGTAGTATTAAATGGGCATGCCACCCAAAACTACCATAGGAACGCGGGCGTCCCTCAAGGTGCTATCCTAGGTCTCACGCTCTTTCTGATGTACATTAATGATCTCCCCGACACCATTGGATCCCAAGTAGGCATGTACGCCGATGACACAACAATCTACTCTCGCATCGATCAAAAATGAGGTGTGGGCGTCAAAGCGAACCTCGCTGCCGTGCTTGAAAAGGATCTCCAATCCGTAGTGGCCTGGGGTAGGAAATGGCTAGTTTTATTTATCTTTTATTACAAAGATTATGGCACAAGGCCGAAAAATGGGAGGGGGAACAAAACTTGGGGTGGTCTTCAGTACTCTATCTTATACCTAGCTAATCGGATTCACGACCCATACATACGTTACAATTTTCTCAATCACCATAAGAATTTGTCCATCAACACTCATACATATCGTACACCAAAATACCGCACAAACCATACCAGGGACCTACAAAACGCCCCAAATGTACATAAAAATTTGTGACTATATACAAAATATACTACAAAAATAGATTTAAAATTTGTGCATGAAATGACATGATGGGAAGGGGGTATGAAGAAACAAAAAATCCCCAAAACAAAAACAATGTCAAATGAAAACATATACATAGTGTTAGTAAGACCCAAACACACCCTCATAATTAAAGAGGCCACTGTATTCTGCCTTAAAAGGCAAAATCAAGTAGCTCTCTTTCTACAGGGGAATGGAGAAGCAGGTTAAAAATAAATTGGACTGGAGAATATATAAGGCTGACCCAGCCGAGAGTATAACGGGACAAAATAACGCTGGACAAAGGGGATCTCGAACTGGATCATAACAAAAGTATTGGAGCCAGGAACAGGCTAGGACAACCCATACACTCACATTAACTAGGTACACAAAAGAATTTCTACCTTAACCACGGGAAGGGTTCCAAAGGAATCCCCCCCGATGTGATTAGCAGATCTAAAAAAGAAAATCAAGGCTAGCCCCGGTCACACGAACCAGGCTCGCTGCATGTATCCACCTTTCGCAAAAGTCTGTCGGGTGCAGCCGTTTCCGTTCAGTTCTAATCTTCATTTTGAGCTGGTGCTCAAAATATCGGATTAGATCCTGATCCGAAAGACGACCGCCCCGCAAGACTTCCTCCAGTCGCGTCGTCCATATCACCATTCTAGCCGAAGCCAGCAGCGTCAGAAACACCATCCGCTTCACTCCAGAGTACGGGGGCAACACATTGTCCACAGCGTATGCGCGATCAATGAGCACGAGCTCCCGCGGCGCGATACGAGCAGTCAACTCGCCGACACGCGCCCACAACGGGCGAACGCGCGAACAATGGAAGAAGGCGTGCGCAGACGTCTCCTTAATTCCAAGGTTGCAACGTTCACAATCTGGCAAATCCGCCAGGCCCATTGCGAAACGCTTGTCATTGAGAGACAAACCATTCCGAGCCAATCGCCAGGTCAGAGAAAACTCAGAGTTGCTGAGCCAGTCCGCACCTGGCGCCCAAGACCAATGAGAGCGGTACTCCACTCTCGACATGCCGAGCTTACTCCACAGCTTATCCTTCACGGCGCCCTCCACTAATCCCCGATAGAAGATTTTCCTAGGCTGTGAAAGGTCACTGGACCGTGGAATGGCCTGTAAAGCCGCCAGACATTCGAGGAGGAATTTCGGTCGCACCCAAGGCCTGACGGTCAGCCATAGGGTCGGGGGCGTGATGGTACGGCAAGGGAACATGTCCCTCACTACCCCCGCAAGCAACCGATCTTCCTCTAACGCGCGCCTGAGGAATGCCAAACTTGAAGCGAGCAT
>JBBBDQ010002406.1:0-72500 GCA_037127315.1 Ascarosepion bandense
TTTACCCTGTCGTTCTCTCTATAGGAATTTTCTCTAATTCAAAATTTTCGCCCTATCGTTTTTGCGATGTCATTCATCTCTCAGCAAAACTTTTTCTACGTTTCTATTTTATATCTATTTTCTCTCTCACTATTCCATTTTTACCATCCAATTTCTCCCTCAGACAACATTTTTATTCTATATCTAATATTCGATTTATCTCACTCAAACATTACACCCTTTCGTTTTTCGTCCAATTTTTATCTCGTTGAACCTTGTTCTGTATTTGTTTTTCTAATTTCTTTCTTACTCAGTTTTTCTTTTCCTTTTTCCATCTAATTTCTTTCTCACTCAAACTTACTTTACTTTTCTAATTTCTCTCTCATTCCAATTTTTCTATTTTTCGTTTTTCTATCTAACGTTTCTACCTCTCTCAACATTTTTGACCTAAAGTTTTTTCCATCTAATTTCTCTCTCACTGAACCTTTTTCTACTTTACGTACATTTTCATCTATTTTCTGTCTCACTTTATATTTTTGTACCTTTCATTTTTCCATCTAATTTTTCTCTTACTCCGTTTTTTACCTATAATTTTTCCATCTAATTTTTCTCTTATTCAGTTTTTTATTTTTCATTTTTCCTTCTACTTTCTCTATAACTCAAACTTTTTTCCTTTTCTTTTTTAACAATTAATTTCTCTCTCACTCAACCTTTTTATACTTTACATTTTTTTCATTTCTGATTCTCTCCGACTCGAACTTTTCCTGCCTATCATTTTTTATCTATTTTTTCTTTCACTTGACCCTTTTACCTTTCGTTTTTTAGTTTTCTCTCGCATTTCACCTTTTCCTACTTTTCATTTTTTAATCTATTTTCACTTTCCGTTTTTTTCTTTTAATTACTCTTTCATTGAAGTATTTTATCTTCCGTTTTTTCATGCAAACGTTTCTCACAGAAACTTTTTCCCTTTCGTTTCCTTAGAATTTTTCGATAACTTAACCTTCTTCTACCTTTCATTTTTCTATTAAATTTATCTCTCATTCAAACTTTTTTTTACCTTTCATTTTATCATCTATTTCCTTTGCCACCTGACCTTTTTCTGCCTTTCATTTTTTCCTTTATTTTCTCTCTTTGAGACAATCTTTTCTTCCTTTCATTTTTTCATCTTATTTCTCTCCCACTGAAGCTTTTTTAATTTTCATTTTTTCATTTTTATTCTCTTTCACTCAAACTTTTTTTTCCTTTCGTTTTTTTCCAGTTAATTTCCCTCTCACTCAACCTTTTTGCTTTTTCATCCAATTTATTTCTTAATCAACCTTTTTACTTTTTTGTTTTTCCATCCAGTTTTCTTTCTCTTTCAAACCTTCCTACCTTCCGTTTTTTCTGTCTAATTTCTCCCTCATATAATCTACTTTCGATTTATTATTCTTTATAAAGTTTAACTTTATTTCGTCTCCTTTTATCCTTTATTCGATCCTTGCTCTTACGTCGTTTTCCAAGTCACTTTCCTTCTCACCTTTTCTCTTATCCATCTATTATTACAGCTATATTTTATTTTGCTTTTTCACCGGTATTTTCACATTCGAAATCGACTTTTTCGTCTCCCATTATTTTTCCCCCTTGCTGACAATTTCGCTTTCCGGCATCTAAACGCTTCTTATCTTTGGCTTTCATAATCTCTTTTCTATGAACGTTCGGAGAAAAGTTTCAATAAAACATTCACCATTTATACAAATAAGATTAAATTGATAAAACAAAACCTAACACGATAGAAAATGAAACAACATTTTTTTCTGAAATCTGCATCAGATTCTTAGGGAATATTCTGATTTTTTGTTTTCGGTGTTATTCAGTTCATTTCAACAAATACTGTCGAAGGTTCTTAGAATTTACCATGTCTAAAGTTTCAAATACACTTTTCTAATGTCTTCTTTTTACCTTCCAATTTTTATTTCATCGTTTTTTATGTGCCTAGACTTTTCTATATATTTTATTTTTGTCCTCAGTATATTTTCTTTTTTATTATTCCTACTTTCAGTTTTTTTTTTCATCCATAGTGTCTTTCACTTTTTCTTTCTGTTATTGTAGTCTGATCTTTTTTTTCCGATTTCTTTTCCATACTTTTCAGTTTTATTCACCTCATAATTGTTTATTCTTTTTAGCGTTAGTCTTTTTCTACATTATGCCGTCTTCTTTTCTATTCTTTTCTTTTCTTTTCTTTTTCTTCCTCTTTCAGTATGTGTTTTCTGTTTTCTTTTCTTTTCTTTTTCTTCCTCTTTCAGTATGTGTTTTCTTTCTATTTTCTTTTCTTTTCTTTTTCTTCCTCTTTCAGTATGTGTTTTCTTTCTATTTTCTTTTCTTTTCTTTTTCTTCCTCTTTCAGTATGTGTTTTCTTTCTATTTTCTTTTCTTTTCTTTTTCTTCCTCTTTCAGTATGTGTTTTCTTTCTATTTTCTTTTCTTTTCTTTTTCTTCCTCTTTCAGTATGTGTTTTCTTTCTATTTTCTTTTCTTTTCTTTTTCTTCCTCTTTCAATATGTGTTTTCTTTCTATTTTCTTTTCTTTTCTTTTTCTTCCTCTTTCAGTATGTGTTTTCTGTCTATTTTCTTTTCTTTTTCTTCCTCTTTCAGTATGTTTTCTTTCTATTTTCTTTTCTTTTTCTTCCTCTTTCAGTATGTGTTTTCTGTCTATTTTCTTTTCTTTTTCTTCCTCTATCAGTATGTGTTTTCTTTCTATTTTCTTTTCTTTTTCTTCCTCTTTCAGTATGTGTTTTCTTTCTATTTTCTTTTCTTTTTTCTTCCTTTTTCAGTATGTGTTTTCTTTCTATTTTCTTTTCTTTTCTTTTTCTTCCTCTTTCAGTATGTGTTTTCTGTCTATTTTCTTTTCTTTTTCTTCCTCTTTCAGTATGTGTTTTCTTTCTATTTTCTTTTCTTTTTCTTCCTCTTTCAGTATGTGTTTTCTGTCTATTTTCTTTTCTTTTTCTTCCTCTATCAGTATGTGTTTTCTTTCTATTTTCTTTTCTTTTCTTTTTCTTCCTCTTTCAGTATGTGTTTTCTGTCTATTTTCTTTTCTTTTTCTTCCTCTTTCAGTATGTGTTTTCTGTCTATTTTCTTTTCTTTTCTTTTTCTTCCTCTTTCAGTATGTGTTTTCTTTCTATTTTCTTTTCTTTTCTTTTTCTTCCTCTTTCAGTATGTGTTTTCTTTCTATTTTCTTTTCTTTTTCTTCCTCTTTCAGTATGTGTTTTCTGTCTATTTTCTTTTCTTTTTCTTCCTCTTTCAGTATGTGTTTTCTTTCTATTTTCTTTTCTTTTCTTTTTCTTCCTCTTTCAGTATGTGTTTTCTTTCTATTTTCTTTTCTTTTCTTTTTCTTCCTCTTTCAGTATGTGTTTTCTGTCTATTTTCTTTTCTTTTTCTTCCTCTTTCAGTATGTGTTTTCTTTCTATTTTCTTTTCTTTTCTTTTTCTTCCTCTTTCAGTATGTGTTTTCTGTCTATTTTCTTTTCTTTTTCTTCCTCTTTCAGTATGTGTTTTCTGTCTATTTTCTTTTCTTTTCTATTTCTTCTTCTTTCAGTATGTGTTTTCTTTCTATTTTCTTTTCTTTTCTTTTTCTTCCTCTTTCAGTATGTGTTTTCTTTCTATTTTCTTTTCTTTTTTTCCTCTTTCAGTATGTGTTTTCTTTCTATTTTATTTCCTTTTCTTTTGTTTCCTTTCTTGTCTCTTTTATCACGATTGTTCCCCCTTTTCTCTCTTTCATTTCTATTTTTCATGTTCTACATCTCTTTTTCTTTTTATTTTAATCATTTCACCCCAAGCAAAGCAGTTTTACTGCCACTGGTGTGCAGGGGATTACATAGGGGAAAGTGATGAGAAAAAGGGGCAAGTTATAGGGGTGTCAGGAAGAGGGCAAGAGAATGATGAAAATACTGGGGGTAGAGTGGATGAAGAAAAGAGCTTGAGAAGTCAGTGAGATAGAAGATGACTATTGATTTTACAATTAAATTCTATAAGATTGTAGCTGTCGGAGAAGCAACTATACGGAAGGGAATTCCACAGGCGGAAAGTGTGAGAAAAGAAGCTGTCTGAGTAGAAATTGCAGTTACATTTTATCACTTTCACTCTAAAAGGGTGGGACCTAGTTGCTATTTTAGTAGTTCGAGTAAATTCATATATAGGGGCACCAGTGAGCTAAGTTCATTGGAGCAGAAACCGTGAAAGTATTTGTAGAAGAGACAGAGGAAACCATATCACGCCGGTGAGAGAGCGACTACAGCTGACTTGCCAAGTTGGGATCGATCACATGACAAATTCTCTGTTGGATTTTGTCAAGAACCTCGAGGTGAATAGCAAAGGCAACCAACCAGATGCGGCAGGAGTATTCAATACACGGGTGGATCATTCTTCTTTTTTTCTCGAATTTTTATTCCTATCTTTCTATTATTTCCTCGTTAATCTATGTCTATTCTGTCTTGCTCTCTATCATTTTCCGTTATGTGCTCTATTTCTGTTCTGGCTTTTAATTTTCATCCCCTTTCGCCTCTTTTCTTGTTCCAATGTGAAAATGAAACAGACTTTCTTTTATTGGATCTTTAATCTTTTTACTTGTAATATTATTCCTTTATTCACTTGCTTCTATTTTTTAGATATTTCTGTTTTTCTGCATTTTACTTTAGATATTTCTGCTATTTTGGATTTTATTTTAGATATTTTTTATTTTAGATATTTCTGTTTTTGGGTTTTTTAAGATATTTCTGTTTTTCTTTATTTACACTAGATATTTCTGTTTTACCGGATTTTATTTTAGATATTTCTGCTATTTTGGATTTTATTTTAGATATTTCTGTTTTCTTTTTAAACATGGCTTTTTTATTTTTCTTGTTTTATATGTAAATTTTCCGTTTTTTTAGCTATTCCTGTTTTTTAACAGTCATGTATTTTTTTTTAGATATTTCTGTTTTTGAAATTACTGTTTTTTAGATTTTTCTGTTTTAAGACATTCTTCTTTGAGATAATTCTGTTTTATACTTATTTTTTTTAGAAATTTCTGTTTTTTACAATAATGTTATGTCTTAGATATTTATGTATTTTACACAGTTCTTTTTTAGATATTTCTCTTTTTGATAATTATTTTTTATTTGTTTTGTAATAGTTATCTTATTTGTTTGATATTTCTTTTTATGTTTCTTTTTTAAATATTTCTGTTTTATATTTTTGTTATTTTTTAAATATTTCTGTTTTGTAATAGTTATGATCTTTTTAGGTATTTGTGTTTTTATCTTTCTGTTATTTGTAGAAATATTTCTGTTTTTAGATATTTCTTTTTTAAATAGTTCTTTCTTTTAGATATTAAATTTTTAGATGTTTCTACTTTTATTTTTCTGTTATTTTTGTATATTTTTGTCTTTAATAGTTATCTTAATTTTTAGTTATTTCTTTTTTATTGAGGACTTTTCGGAATCAGAAACAGCTAAAAAATCAATCGGTATTAGAAAGAGCAATAACAACTAGTGGACTTGAGAAACCTATTTTTCTGGAAATATTTTTAAGAAAAACATTTAATAAATTTCAAAGACAACAGCGCTGCCTACTTGATCAATGAATGCCGAATGTTACCTTATAAAGAAATGGTTAATAGTACTTTTACCATTTCATACATTCAAATATTCTTCTTTATTTTGCCACTGTTTTTATGCTGGTTATCAGATTCTTTTATTATTTCTGAGAAGCTAACAAGACTTATTCTTGTATCTGATATTATATTTTTATTGCAATTTTTTCAAGTTACTTTTTCAAAGTCTGTTTCGTTTTGTCTTATTTACTTTAATACTTATTTATTGTCTGTATTTTCTTTACCGTGTTTAAATACATTTGGGTTGTTAAAAATGGAATCTTGCTTCTACTTCTACGGTGACTGGGTAAAAGTTCAAGTATTATCTAAATTAAAACTGATATAAACGCTTAATGTAGCTTCCATGTGCATTTTCTTTAAATATTTTCATAGTAATCTTTGTGATGACTGTTTGTCTATGTTCACTAGGATTCATGAATTTAAGCGTAGGGTTAGCTTGGTAAAGATGTGCGTTGTGGTGCAGTGGATAAACGACTTAGAATGAAAAATCGTGGTGTCGAGTTCGAATTCCAGTTAAATTCCTTGAATTCACTTACGCACAAATACCCTTGAGAAAGGTATTAATCTGTCTTTTCCCTTCAGTTATGGGTTAAATAATGGGACAGATTGGATTTTATAGCCTTGGCTGGCAACCAGTCTACCGCAGAAAGTAATGGCTACTTACTGCGGGATAATCTTCTGCCAAGTCAGTCATGTCTGTTTCAAGACATGATTGCCCAAAGCGTGTATCACGTATGGCACTTGATTGACTAGATTAGTAGCAAGGTATCGTCATTTTACACTTAAGTGGCTAGATGTAACCGTAAGTTCTATGCAAACAGTTTCTTCTATCGAACTTCTCACTTGTGGATCTATTTTCTGGTTTCTTCCTTCCCTGGCAAGGTATGATTATTTTTAAGTTGAAATGGCTACATGCAACCGTAAACGTTATGCTAATAGTTTCTTCTATTGCACTTTTCTCTTGTCAGGATCTCTTCTGGTTTCTCTCTTCCTTGGTATGGGCGGATCAGTTTACAGTTGAAATGGCTAAATATAACTCTAAGTTCCATGGTAACAGTTTTTCTATTGCAATTCTCTCTTGTAGAATTATATTCTGGCTTCCATCTTCCCTGGCAAGGTATGATCATTTTATATTTTGTTGGTTATTTTTGTTTTATGGCATATCTATCTCGGCGGATCATTTATTGCCAACTAAATTTTATTTCTTTATTGCTGGTAATACCTTTTCCTTTCAACAATTTATTGTTGTTTTTTTTAAATAAGTCTAGTAATACTTTTTTTCTTTTCGAGTATCAAGATTCATTGGGATTTATTTTTTAAGGGCAGGGTTCCCAAGTCCTACCCTATTATTTAACCCATAACTGGAGGGAAGAGACGGATTAATACCTTTCCCAAGAGTACCAGGGCTTAAATGAACGCAGGGTATTCAACTGGAATTCGAACTCGGCTCACCGATTTCTCTTTCCGAGCCGATATCCACTGCACTACAACGCACATCCGTCACTAAACGCTTACAGTACCTCGTATTCCCAAGCAGTCACTCATCTAAATGAGTGACTGCTTGAAATCGAGCTGACCAGGCTCAACGTTGCTTAACTTCATGATCGAGCGAGAATCGGTGTATTCAACGTGATATGGCCGTAAGCCCATATCACGTTGAATAAGCCCACTTGAAATGGTTAAATGTAACCGTAAGTTCTATGCTGAAAGTTTCTTCTATACACTTCTGTCATATGGGACTCTTTTCTTAAATATCATGCCCATCGTCAGAGATTCTTGATAAAATTCAAAGAAGGATATAAAATGTTTGTTTGTTTCTACTGCTAAATCGGAAAGTATTTCTAAAGTCGAGATTCCTGTCGCAAATATAAAATCATATAAAACACGAGAAGAAATGAGCGACAAAGTAGATAATCACCAAAAATGTGAGATTCCATTAAAAACTGTATGTTCCTTGCTTAGTCACAAATTTTATATCAGAAGGTAAGACTAGAACTGTATTTTTTAGAATTTGTATAACAAAAATCTATCTTATATATTTCGTTCATTACTTTGAATATTGCGACCACAAATGTTGCTCTTGCTATATATTTACAGCTTCTTAATCAAATCCCAAAAGAATCTGCAATGATTTTGGTCCTATCCTGGCATTTTTGCTCCAATCTATTTTCTACAACTGTAATATAGCTTCCTAATGCTTTTCATTAAATACTTTCGGTGTAATTGTTCTGATGACTCTTCGTCTATACTACCTAGGTTTTATGAATTTAAATGTAACCGTAGATATAAATTCATAAAGATGTAAGCGTATGTTTTATGCTAACAGTTTCTTCTATTACACTGCTTGCTTACAGTACGCTCTCCCGTCTTTTTGCTTACGAGTCTAATTTGATCTTCAAAAATTTAAATTAACTGTCAATCTTCTGTCTTCTTGATTCCTCTACTTCTTTTTTTTTCTTCGCTCCTTAAAATATTTATATTGTTTTCTTTATTCTTTCACACTCCGTAAACCCTTTCGTCTTAATTGCTTTGTAGCCTTGCCTTGGGGTGAAGTGATAAAAAAATTACCTGGGAAATATTTGAATGATTGTTTTTTAAACTTCTATTTTATATTATAAAATATAGTATTATGATCCCTCGTATTTGTATGGTAAAATTACCGATAAAATATTAACTTGCCAACTAGTTCAGATATATATGCAACACATCGGAGCTTTTATGCTTTCTATTAAAAAACAAAAGCTAAATTTTAAAAAAAAGCATGTGTCGTATGCTATAAAATGCGGTAGTTTCCTGCACTAAAATCGATAGGCACGTGATTAAACTTTTTACATCTGCTCAGTTTGTGTGTTCTTCCGCGTGTAAACAGATATTTAGTGAAACGATGGACAACATATCTTTAAATACCCATCCATCAAACTCAAGCAGAAATCAATGCTATTAAATACAGATTAGCTTAATCTGTCTGTCTTTAGCTTCTCCTGACAAGACCAACATATTTAATCCCATCAATCGTTTGATTACCTTGACCCGTATATTGCTAGGAAAAGAAATCTGTTTTAGGAAATCATAGATACAACACTGTACTTCTCGCCATGAAAGTGTGACGTGGATTTGCAGGCTTGAGGCCGTATCACGATAAAACGTCGGTTCTCGTTTAATGACCGAATTTAATGTTGTGTATCTCCAGAGAAAATAAGAGAGACACGATGGAGAGTTACTTAAAGGGAAAGTAACTGTTTTATCCTATCTACTGTCCTACTTATTAATCTCTTTTTGTTTTCAATCCTTAGCCATTAATTTTTGTGTGGTTCTAATTCAACCATTTGTATCTTTGTGGCTTTACTTGAATGGGTTGAACTAGATTTTAAAAAAAACACAGATATAAACTTATATTTAACTGTATTTTGTATTTACTAATTCCACATCCTCGAGTATAAAATATTTAGAGTACTCACAATCAAATTTTTAAACCAAACTAGCGGTTTTCCAAAATAACTGAACAGAACCAGAAGTTTCACCAATTTTGATCGACAGATATTCCCTCAGGGGTTGGGTTGGCTGCTTCTTTGGGTGGCCGTTAGAACTTAGCCTTAATTGATACCTCAAATGGAACTTGTTCATACGGCCCATTGCTAAAGATAATGGGATAATGTACCACTCTAGAAAGTATCTAACTCATCCTGGTATCATTTACATTTACAAGAGCAAGATCAGACAGAAGTACTGCTACCATATATGGGTGGAACTGCCCAGTCTTCATTTTACTCTCTCAAAAGAGTCCAAAAGCGTCCTTGTAGACGATGAATTGTTTTCTACTCTGCAACCCCTTTCTCACCGACGATAAGTCCCAAACCTCCCACTTCTTTATTGCTATTTACTTGGTGAGTCTTCAGATGAATTACACATCTTTGTTTCAATATTACTAACCTACATTGCTAAGACCCCACCATACCACACACATTGTAGTGTCATAACCTTCATATTTGCCTTCAAGCAGCTTTTTCCAACTCACCGATTCCTTGTAGAACCAACTCCCAAGAGGTTACTTCCTCGATCACTACAATCTTAATCTGTTCAAGTTTAAAGTTAATCGCTATCTTTCACACATATCTCCATAAACTGTGCTTCTTACCTATTGCATTGTCTAACCGATTCCCAAGAGAATTCTTCCCCAATCACTACAATCTTAACCTGTTCAAGTCTGGGCTTAATCGTTATCTTTTGCAAATATTCCCATGAACCAGGCTTCTCACATCTTACTCTATGTAACCGACTCCCAAGAGGAAGCTTTCCCTAATTGTGTTAATGAAGTGTCCATAGAAAAGTGAAATATTACAGCTTTATTTCGCAATTATAAAAGTGGGGTGAATAATTGTCAAAAACATGCACTCTCTCACTCTTTCTCTTTCTGTCTCTATCTGTCTCTGTCTGTCTGTCTGTCTGTCTGTCTGTCTGTCTCTCTCTCTCTCTCTCTCTCTCTATATATATATATATATATATATATATATACATAAATGCAAACTTATCACTATACTCGTTTCGAAAAACCCTCCGCGTATATATGTGGAAGGAAAAATGGTTGTAAAGAAAGAAAGAGCTAAGCACATGAACATCAGCCAAAGCGATTTGGACCGAGCCAGTCCGTAGCTTAAAGAAAAAAAACTGAGACGAGTAATCAATAACAAAAAAGCGCTCAATACGTAAGCAGAGCAGAAGAAGTAAGTTAAACTAGTGAGCCAACAAACCTACCAAGGTTTCCCCTCACGGATCATCAAGGAAGATAAGATGATCCGTTTAGGTGAAACCTTGGTAGGTTTGCTGGCTCACTAGATTAATTTACTATATATATATATATATATATATATATATATATATATATATATATATATATATATATATACTGCTGGAATATCCTGTAGCTTTCGTCTTATGAGAGCATAACCTTAAAAACGAACACAGTCAGACCACTTACACAATTGATTTGATTATAGCGCTGAAGTACCAAAGAGGAAATATCATTAGAACAATTGCTTTTAAAATATATATAGAAAGTGCACATCGAACCTACATTACAGCGGTGAGAAAGTGTGTGATAGCCAAGATGCAAGGTTAGGACAGTCAACGTTAACATTGTATATTTTTCTTTGGATTCTCTCAAGATGCGGCAGCAATATTCGGTGTACGGTCTAATGATAGACTTAGATATTGTGCAAGATAGATAGCACATTTCAATAAATATTCCTATCCAGTCATATCTATATTGTTAGGCATTTATTTAAATTTTTTATTTGTGAAATAAAATTTGACATAATGTATGTATTTGTTTTACGCACTTAAATAACGTCATAATTTATGAGTTTCTCTACAAAATCCAAAGATACATTTGCAATTTAATCGGTCCTGGCAGTTTGCTTTCAAACACTTTCTCATTGACGTGATGTTGCCTCCTCCTTTCTTTTCTACAATTAATTTTATGACAACTTCTCTGAAGAGCTTTTTCACTAGTTCCTCGACCACATGTATTTACGTGTGCTACTAGATTAGCATCAAGGGCCAACATTTTTACAGTTGAACTAGTTAAATGTAACCTCTTCTACTCTAACAGTTTATTTTCTCTCACTTCCTGTTTGTGGAACTCCCTCCCGTTTTCTTGCTTCTTTGATATCTAAAATCTCCAAAATTCTAAATGCAAATTCGATTGCAAACATTTATCTCCTTGATTCTCATGCAAATATTACCGTTTCTTCGACATCCCTTGTACCTTGTTTTGAGTTAACTGATTATAACTGATTATAAAAATTTACATTATAGATTAGGGTTTCATTTTTAAATGTTGTTATTTTATCCCCTTATACGGGAGCTAGTTAGATTACATACAGACTTTAAAATATTATGGTGGCTGTAATAAAAATGTTAAGAATATATTGTTTTGTTATAAGAAATGCTGTGATATGTTTGAGTTTGTAATTGTTGCTTCGTCTTCTATATGCCTTGTCCTTTCAGGATGTAGGCGATCATGGCCTCCCTGTCTCCTTATCCCTAGTGGCTCTTTGCACACTTTCTCCTGGAACATCTTGCAACCCCCGTTCTGTCATCCACCTGCTCAGGAAATTCAAATATGTTATCCGTTGCTTTTCTCAGTCTCTTTTCCCCTCTATCTGGCCTGTTGGTATCAGATTCTCCAAGCCCTCTTTCCTCATTGCATGGCCTTTCATTATGCTTAGTATTAATTTTGCTAGCTAAGTTTAAAATAAGACACGTTGAAGACCAGTCTTTCCCTACCTCCACTTTTGGCCTTTTGCCACGTTTTTTGTACTACGCAAAATAAATATTACATTATATATTTTTATTGCATTCAGTTGATAGAGTTCCCATTATACAATCATTTTCTGATACAAAAATAAAGTCTGTCTGCAGTCATCAGGCGCAGACTCCAGATAATTTAAATTTTGAAAATACGAACAGACAAATAAAGAGACTCTAAAAAAAATATATGCAAAATAGAAAATAAACGAAATATTTGCCGTGAACTGAAAGACATAAAATAAGGCAAAATGGACGCAATGTGTATGTCGATGAAGATGAGAAAGTATCCTAACACTATTGCTAAGATGAACAAGCTGTAAAGATAACGTCAAGGTATAAAAAGTGAATATACACAAGAGTCAAATTGAGTTAAAGAAAGAAAATGTGAAAGAAAGAATATGTTGAAAATGCGATAAAGAAGAATAATAATGAAAAAAATATATGATGAAATTAGTGAAAAAAACGAAATAAAAGAAAATCCAGGAAACTACTAAGCCTATTATAAATATCATAATTATAATATACTTAAATAAAATTATGACACCAACGTGGAAAGAAAGACAAAATTGAAAGAGAGAAAGAAAAGGAACAAGAATGGAAGCAAGAAAAATCGAACGTAATAAACGAGTGAAAAAGGCGCGAAAATAAAGCGAAAGTAGCAGACGACAAATAAGGATGACGTAATATGAAAACAAAGACAGTGATCAAACAGATGATAAAAAAGAACGAATTAATATGACGTTGAAGACAAACTAAACAAAATAGTGGGAGAATCGAGACAAACTGAAAAAGCTGCCGACTGATACAAAATAATTTGATAATGAAGACAAAATGAAAAATCCGGTATATAATAAACACGATTTGAGAAAGAAGACTAACTGAGAAGACAGACGACAAGTAAAACCAATGTAGTTAAAAGAATCATGTGATAAAACGATTCGAGAATAAAGACAAACTGAAAAAGCAGGTGACAAGTAAAAACGATTTGTCGAATAAAGGAAAACTGACGAACTAGATGAGAAATAAGAACAAAGTTAATTGCGGATGTAGAATCTGGAGAAGCAGACGATAAATAAGGACTAGGCTCAGAAGAGAGGTAACCATGACAGTAAGCAGAAACTAAAAGAAATCTAAAAATGGCGACAAAGAAAATATGCAAATCAGTTAATATAAAGAAAAAGAGTAAAATATTGCAGAGCAAGAGGCTAACGAGTACTGTTATGGTGATTTTAAGGAAATAAAATATAAATATTTAAATAAAAGTAAGAATGTGAAAGATCGAGGAGAAAGGTGAGTTAATGTCAATGAGAAGCGGCGCAGAAGAAAAATGTACTATAACAAATTATGAATATCGAAATAGGAAACGATTTCGCTAGAAGAGAAAAACATACAGCAAAATAAACACAATATGATGTTTTAGAGTTTAATGTTTGTTTATCAATTTTCAGTCAGAAAGAAATAAAAACACGAATTTTCAATGGTAGATTGATTACATATACAACTTGAATCAAACATAAATGAGAAGAGGGTATACTGAAAAAAGAATTCACAGAATTTGTTTTTTTCAGACGACTAGCAAGGTTATCCGGAGTTGCTCGATCATTTTTACGTTTCGTTCTAGTTCGTTGTTTTTAAAAATTCAGTTACAGTTTCTGATTCCAACATTGTCAGACCAAACAAAACAAATACAAAAAGAATGATATTTGTATTATTTGGTTATTTGTCGATTGTTGTCGAGCCCTTAGTTGTCAGTGAAGTTGCGAACGAATTTTCGGCGCTCTACGCCCTCGTCAGTTTGATGACTGAAGTTCTTGAGTGATAGTCCGTCGTATTTATAGCAAAATTGGTGTTACAAAATAAATGTTAAAAATTGGTGTTACAAAACTCTCAAGGGGAGGCAGATTATATATATATATATATATATATATATATATATATATATATTGTTTTTCCCCGGTGTAGGGGAGAGTATTAAAAATTATATTTTGTTTTTCGTGGTGGGCTGACTGGAGGGTGTTGTACATTATTTATGGGGCTGGTGTGGTGGGGGAAATTGTGTGTGTGTGTGTGTGTGTTTATATAATATATATTCTTATACTATAGTTATTGTGGTAAAATGAGGAGTGCAGAAATTAAATTGAAGTTGTAAAATTATGAAATTATAAAACAGAATTGTTGTTAAGGAAACCGGTTGAAAGATGGGCAAAGTAAATAGCAGATGAGTTAATTCGTTAGATTCTTCTTTTGAGTTGATGGTTGGTTTTCGATTTCTTATTTCGATTGCCTCCAAGAATCATTGTTTGACGATGTCGCGGGCGAAGGCAACAATTCTGAATTTGAAATGCGCCTGTCATATTTGTCGGTGATGTTGTAATGAGCTGTTATTGTTTAATATATGTTCGGTCGCTCGTACATATAGTTGCCATATCGTGCTTCCCACTTATTCTTCCTGACATTCGCCACACGTTGCGATGTACACACTCGATGTACACATAAGGGCTCGAAAACAATCGACAAATAACCAAATAATCCAACACTGCTGCTCAAAAGTGAATATGAATACGTTACAGACATGTACTTGAAACATCACAAAAAACATATTCTATATTAATGTTCACTGAGTACAATGCTCAACAGCCACTCCAGGTAGTGATTTACTATCAAAATAGATATAATGAAAGATGTGTGACATGAATAAAAAAGGAACTAGCAGGAAAAAGATTATGTAGATAACGATTGGCACTTGCACTGAATTGACTAAATTTCTAGTATTCAGGGAATCATCCTTAGCGAAAAAAACACATCTGTTAGCGGTACAAAGACCTACTTGAACTGCTAAGGAAACTTGCCTTATATGGCAAATTATTCGAATGATATGTGACCTCTTTTGCAAACATTCGTTTTTTACAGAAAAAACTCAAAAATAGAAAAATAAGACAAGGATTTATTAAATCTATACAGCGAGATAAAAAGACTGAAATAGATAGATAGATAGATAGATAGATAGATAGATAGATAGATAGATAGATAGATAGATAGATAGATAGATAGATAGATAGATAACCATAAACAGACTTACATAAGTATATTGCCATAAATAGATTGATAGATACATATCAATAGCCATCAGTTTGAACAGTCTACAGATAGCTAGCTATATCAGTATGAAAAACTGAGATAGGTCCATGTAAAGTCAGGGAGATATATGATGTACTCGGTTTTTTTATTTGAGATCATAATATTAGGAAAATAAGGTATGTATTGATGATAAAATCAACAAGATAACTAAAAATAGTCTTTATACAATTTAGTGAAGGAAAACAAGAATAAATTACAATTAACTGTAGAACAAACTAATATTGACGTAGTATAACTTGTTAGTAAATTTGTTTCACTAGAAAAATTACGACTGATTTGTGTGTTCGATCCTTCATTTGGTCTTTCGTCTTGTGCGACATTTAAGCTACTGATAGAAAATCACTATTAGCAAAAGATTTCAACTTTTTAGAATTTTATCGACATTAGTTATAAGCAACTTTGATGTTTTAAGTAAAATCGGAATAGCTACAACTATCGCAATGAAGATTGAGTAATTGCGTCGGGCCAGAAGATTCTTCTCGGTAGAATCCATCTTGCACATTTACAAACGAACCATTCGTCCGTGTATTGATTGCGGTTGCTATATCTGGTCGGGTGCTCTTACTATCCATCTCGAGGTCCGACAAAATCCAAAGAAAGATCTGCAAAGTTATTAAAATCCGATTTAGCAGCTCTTCTTTGGTCACTTTATCACAAACGAGTTGTAGTTTCCCTCTGACTTTTCTTCTAATATTTTCACGGCTTCTTCTAGGACAAGATTCTTTCTTTGCTAACCCGACCACATGATTTTACACATGCCACTAGATTAGCATCCTGGTCCAAAACCAATCACGACAAAACACTCAAATGTAACCGTTACTTCTACATTAAGAGCTTCTTTTCTCGCACATCCCGCTTGTGGAACTATTTGCTTCCCTGATATTTACAATTCCCAAAAGTTTAAATGCAACAGCAAGTGGCATATTTGATCTCCCTGATTCTCATTTTCTCTTATCTTTTCTTCAACATCCCTAGTACCTCGTTGTTTTTTCTTTTCTTTTCTCTCGTTGTATGTAACCCCCTGCACAGCAGTGGTGGTCTTGCTTTACTTGGGGCAAAACGATTATGAAAAAAAAAGACATTATGTTTACAATCAGATTGGGGTTTTAAAATTTCTGAAAGTTATATACACAAAAGTAATCCTAGACAATTTAAACGTCACTGAGTATATTGTATTCAATACCCAATCTAAATCTAATCTAAACTTATTTATAAATGGAACTTTGTGTGCGTGAGTGTGTCTGTGTGTGTATGTATCCGTTACCTATAGACTCCAAAACGGCTGATCCGATTTTCTTGAAAATTGACTCAGTTGTACTATAAGCGTCTGCGAGTGTTCTTAGCTAGGTTTTGTGATGAGGAACCCCCGATAAATATCGAAAATTGATAATCGAAAAAATCGGTTTATAGAAGGAGTGGTCCGATTTTAATCAAATTTGATACATTCATAGACAAAAACATAAAAAAACGATATTCAGAAGTTTCAAGGTTGCAGTTCTTACAATAATGCAGAAAATCGATAATATATATATATATATATATATATATATATATATATATATATATATATATATATAAAAGGCAAGATGTTTGCGTGTGTGTCTGTTTATCTGCCTGTACGTCTGTATTTGTTTTCAGCCCTTTTATTTTAGTTTTTGCTTTGGGTTTGGCTCTAAGTAGGTATAATTGTAGTTCTTTGTCTCAGCCATGATACCATTTACTCAGAGGACTTATTTAGCCTTCGAAATTCAGTTTACGACGAAAAAGCTTATTTGATATCGATACCAGCAAATCAAAATTTGACTTACAGCCATTCATTTTTCTTTCAGTCTACAGTTTCGATTTAACTGGAAACAACTATTGATTTTTAGTCTTTCGTGCCAACGTCCAAAGAGTCTGAGCTCCAGGACCATGGATTAGTCTTAAAGTTTTCATTACACCCGAGCAACGCCGGGCTATACTGATAGTTATTAATAAGCGAAAGGTTGATACAGTAGCAGAATTGATACAGTGACAGATTAAAACATTATGTTGTCGATAGCATACAAAACCTGGTAACTAAAATTATATAACAGATAAAAGGAAGCACTCGATACAGTGTCACTTCTTATCATGTTAATAATAGCTACATTTCACAGTGCCAAAGAAAGTTTTTTTAATAAAATGTCGCAGATAACGTGTTTGAAGAATTACTCAAAAATTAGGTTCATCGAGATAAGGAATGAGTGTATAGGCAAACATTCAGTAGGTGTGTACTCAATTGCAAGAACTTGATTCAATAGGTATATATTGCTTTTATTTTTACTTTTTACTTGAGTTGATATACTAACGTTAGCAACTTGTGTACTTGATTCAGTGTGTATATATTGTTTGGGCATATATTTGCGTTTTGGGCCTACATTGGCTAAGCTTGTGTTTATATTTGAGTTAATAGACTAACATTGGTTTGATGTGCACTTCATTCAAAAGGATTTTATTTCTTTTGTTCATAATTAAGTCGATAGATCAACATTAGCTAATTTTGTACTTGATCCCGCATGTAAATATTGCTTAGGTTTATACTTAAATTGAATGTGTGTATACTTGAGTCGATAGGCTATTATTGGCTTGGTGTGTACTTGATTCCATAGAATTCTATTGAATATGTTTATGCTTAAGTCAAAAGAATAACATTGGTTTACTACGTACATGATTTCAAATGATTCTACTGAGTGTGTTTATACTTGAGTCAATAGAGTAGCATTGGTTTAGTGTGTACTTGATTTCATAAGATTATACTGAGTGTGTATATACTTGAGGCAATAGAGTAACATTGGTTTGGTGCGTACATAATTTCATTAAATTATATTAAATATGTTTATACTTGAGTCAATGAACATTGGTTTGGAGTGTACTTGTTTCCATAGGATTATACTGAGTGTGTTTATAATTGAGTCAAAAGAGTAACATTAGTTTGGTGTGGACTTGATTCCATAGGATTATACTGAGTGTGTTTATACTTGAGTCAATAGAGTAACATTTGTTTGGTGTATACTTAATTTCATAGAGTTATATTGAATATGTTTATGCTTGAGTCAATAGAGTAACATTGGTTTGGTGTGTACTTGATTCCATAGGATTATACTGAGTGTGTTTATACTTGAGTCAATAGAGTAACATTGGTTTGGTGTATACTTAATTTCATAGAATTATAATGAATATATTTATACTTGAGTCAGTAGCGTAACATTGGTTTAGTGTGTTCTTGATTCTATAGGGTTATATTGAGTCAGTTTATATTTGAATCAATAGGGTAACCTTGGTTTAGTGTGTACTTGATTCGATAGGATTATACTGAGTGTGTTTATACTTGAGTCAATAGAATAACATTGGTTTGGTGTGTACTTAATTTCATAGAGTTATATTGAATATATTTATGCTTGAGTCAATAGAGTAACATTGGTTTGGTGTGTACTTGATTCCATAGGATTATACTGAGTGTGTTTATACTTGAGTCAATAGAGTAACATTGGTTTGGTGTATACTTAATTTCATAGAATTATAATGAATATATTTATACTTGAGTCAGTAGCGTAACATTGGTTTAGTGTGTTCTTGATTCTATAGGGTTATATTGAGTCAGTTTATATTTGAATCAATAGGGTAACCTTGGTTTAGTGTGCACTTGATTCCATAGGATTATACTGAGTGTGTTTATACTTAAGTCGATAGGCTAAATTTAGCTTGATGTGTACTTGATTCCATAAATTATATTGAGTGTGTTTATACTTGAGTCAATAGAATAATATTGGCTTGGTGTCTACTTGATTCCATAGAATTATATTGAATGTGTTTATACCTGTGTTGACACCCTAATATTGACTAAGTGTGTACATGATTCTACAGGGATATTTTTTTTAATCGTGTCACCCCAAGCAAGGCATTCCACTGCCATTATAGCGCAGGGGGTTACATAGAGGGATTGGGTATAGGAAATGTCAGAAGGAGGGTGATAGACGACTTAGAATGTACATAGGGAGAGAGTTGGAGAGAGTGGGTGTGAGTTAGTGTGTTAGGATGTGTCTATTGACCTTACATTTAAACTCCTGGAGGTTGTAACCGTCGGGGAAGCAAGCATGCGGTATGGAATTCCACAGGCGGAAAGTGCGAGGAAAGAAGCTGTTGGAGTAGAAATTGCGGTTACATTTCATCGGTTTCACTGTAAAGGGGGGGACCTTGTTGCCAATCTAGTATCTCGTGCAAATTCACATCTAGGGGGCACCAGTGATTTAAGTTCATCAGAGCAGAAGCCATGAAAGTATTTATAGCAGAGGCACAGGGAAGCCACGTCACGCCGGTGAGATAGATACTGCAGGCGTTCGGCCAAGTCGGTGTCAATCACATTACAGATTTTTCGCTGTATTTTGTCAAGAACCCCTAGGAGAATAGAAGGGGCACCCGACCAGATGTAGCAGCAGTACTCAATACACGGGCGGATGGTGGATTTATATAATTGCAGGATAGATTCAGGCGGACAGAATTTCCGGGACCCTGCACAGAGAACCGACTTTCATAGCTGCGGATTTAGCAATGGATTCGACGTAGTGATTCCACTTGAGGTCCGCTGAGAGTGTCAGGCCAAGCAGGCGTAGTGATTTACTCTCTCGGAGGCAAGCCTGTTCCGTGGTAATGGGAGGGAGATGCGGTTGTATATGGTGGTTAATTGACAGCTGCTTTGTTTTGGAAGAATTGAATTTTACGAGCCATTTCTTACCCCAATCCACCACGGATTGGAGGTCCTTCTCAAGCTCGGCAGTGAGAGTCGCCTTGTCACCTACACCAAATTTTTGATCGAGGCGAGAGTAAACTGTGGTATCATCAGCGTACATGCCTACTTGTGATCTTATTTATTCGTCGTGTTTATATTAGAGCCTAAGCCATATATTGTTCCGATTTATATTTGATTCTATAGGCAATAGTGGTGTTTATGTCAGAGTCGATACGTATTCATTAGTTTCTGATATAGGATTTTTCAAGAACGACCTCTCTCGCAACAAAACAAATCATCTCTTACACAAATATCATAAAGCAAGAGAGGGTCACAAAACGGTTAGAAATCGTGCAAAACCTGTTTGAGAAGTCATGCTTAATAAAAGTATCATTTAAAATATTCCTCGTTTAATCAATTTTAAACACTTAAAAAAAACGAAACATTTACAAATAATCTTAGAACATGTCCAGTAAAATCTACAAAAATACATGTAAAAAAATTACCTTTTTTTATTTGAACTTCCTGTTGAATGTCAATTCTTAAGTTAATGATTGAATAAGTGCCTTGCGATTTCGACGGCCAAAAAATACGCGTTGAATTTCCCATAATGCATTGTTAGATATTTGAGCTTAACGACCTTGAAAAAAAGTATGCAATTACAATTCTAAATATAAATGTATGTCAGTATTAAATGAATTAAGTGGATACAAATAAAATGATTTGAAATTGACCGCTTTTCATTTTTAGGGAAGAAGAGATTTAAAAATGTAAGATTTTTATCGAAACCTCTATAATTCCTTTCTTTCTTTATTTATTTCTTTATTTATTTTTAATCGATTTATGTTATTTTTTTTAACTCTTTCCTTTTTATTTTCTGTCTTCT
This sequence comes from Ascarosepion bandense, assembly GCA_037127315.1. NCBI lineage: Eukaryota > Metazoa > Mollusca > Cephalopoda > Sepiida > Sepiidae > Ascarosepion > Ascarosepion bandense. The sequence goes on from JBBBDQ010002406.1 coordinate 20,681, forward strand.
TTCTATTTTAAATCATATTATGGTCTGTATTTCCTTCTTTCCTTCTATGATTTTCTCGATATTAAATCAGCTTATGAACTTTGTTACTTACCTTCTTTCATTCTTCCTTTTCTTCTTTCTTACTTCTTTCTATATTAAATCTTCTGATGGTATTTCTTTCTTTCTTTCTTTCTTTCTTTTTTCTCTCTACATTACCTGCTCTTATGATCCTTGTTTCTTTCTTTTATACATTTTGTTCTTTATATTTACAAAATTAAATCACATTATAGTGTTCATTCTTTAATTTATTCATTATTTTCATCTTCTATTTTTTAAAACCAACTGATAGTGTTTGTTTGTTTCTTTCATTTATTCCGTCTTCTTTTCTTTCTTTCTTTCTGTCTTCTCTCTAATTTAAATCACTTTATAGTCTTTCTTTCTTTATTTTTTTAATTCATTCGTTTTTTCTTTTTCTTCTTCTTTATTTTAAATTACTATATGGTTTTTGTTTTTTCTTACAATCGTTGGTTTTTTTCTTCTTTCTTTATTCTCCATGTATAAAATCAGCTTATAGTCTTTTTTCTTTCATTCATTCATTCATTCTTTTCTTTCTTTTTTATATTAAATCCCCTTTGTATTGTTTCTTGTTTTCTTCTTCTCTTTACATATAGTGCTCGTATGGCATTTGTTTCTTTCGTTTGATCAATCTTTATCTTCTTTCTGTTCACAATATTAAATCACCCTACAGTTTCGTTTTTTAATTCATTCGATCTTTTCTTTCTTTCTTTCTTTCATTCTTTCTTTCTTTCTTTTTATTTAAACCATTTTATAGTCTTTGTTTATTTTATTCATTCGCTCATTCTTTCTTTTCTTCTTTTCTGTCATCTCTCTATTTCAAATTAACATATAGTCTTTGTCTTTGTTTTCTTTCTTTCTCTCTTTCTTCATTCGTTCTCTCTACTTTGAATCACCTTATTGTCTTTCTTTCTTCCCTTTTTAAATATATGGTTTTCTTTATTTTTTTCTTCATTCCTTATTTCATTTTTTATTATTTTTTTCTATTTCAAATAATATAATCTTTGTTTCTCTCTTTCCTTCTTTTATTCGTTCTTTTTTTCTTCTTCCTTCCCTCCATTTGAAATCACCCTATAAGCTTTGTTTCTTTCTTTTTTCGTTCTTTCTTTTCTTTTGCCTTTATTCTCATTATTTAAAATAACCATATAATTATTTATTCTTTGTCTAAGTCATTCTTTCTTTCTGTATTTCTTTTTTACTATTTTTAATCACTTTATGCTTTTGTTAGCTTATTTCATTCAGTATTTCTTTTCTTCTTTCATTATTCTCTCTATTCTAAACTACAGTTTTGTATTTGTGTTTTTCTTTCTTTCTTTTTTCTTTCTTTTTTCTATTTCAAATAACCTTATGTTCATTTTCTCTTTCTTTTCTTCATTTGTTTATTCTTTCTTTATTGGAACTATTTTAATTCACCTTCTGGTTTTGTTTATATCTTTCATTCGTTCTTTATTTTATTTTCTAAACTTTATATCCTCTTATGGTCTTTATTGTTTCTTTTTTTTCATTCGTTCTTTTGGTTTTTCATTCTTCTCTCTATTAATTCAGCTGATGGTGATGTTTTTTTTAATTTCTTCTTACATTTGTTATATATTAGATGATTTTATTGTCTTTGTTGCCTTTTGTTATTTATTCTTTCTTTTCTTATTTCTTTCTTTTCTGCTTATTAAATCAGCTTATGATCTTTCTTTACTTCTTTCATTCATTTTTTATTTTATTTTCTTTATCTATTTATATTAAATCAATTAAATGCCATGCATTTCTTGTTTTTCTCTACATTGACTTCTTTACGTCTTTCTTTCTTTCTTTCTTTCTTTCTTTCTTTCTTTCTTTTTGTACTTATATTTTTTTAAGCCATTCTTTGATCCTTCCTTTCTTCCTTCCTTTGTTTCTTTTTCTTTCTTTCTTTTTCCTTTCTTTCTTTCTTTCTTTTTTCTTCCTTTCTTTCTTTGTTTTTTAATTCACGTTATGTTCTCTGATTGTTTCATTCATTCTTCCATTTTGCTTCTTTCGTTTTTCTTTTCTCGACATAAAATCATTTTATGTCCTTCATTTCTTTTTTTATCTATCTTTTATTTTCTTCTTTCTTTACGTTCTAAATTTGCATCACTTTATTGTATTTCCTTGTTTCTCTTTCATCCATTCTTTCTTTTTTCTCTTTCTATATTATTGTCTCTATTTCTTTACTTCATTTATTTTTTGTGTTCTTTTTCTTTTGTCTCTGTCTTTTAAATATTTTTTCATTATTCTTCTTATCGTTTTTAGCACTTTAACATTTTCACCTCATCTTCCAATTTAGACATTCTTTTCTGTTTCCCATCGCGATGCACTCTCTTTCTTCTTATATATTTTTCCTTATCTTCTGCTTCTTCTTTTTTTTCTTGTGTTATTTTATCCCGTTTCTCATTTTTTGTTCTGAAAATTTTGAAAATTATTACTATTCTTTAATAAATGTCTTTCTTAGGACCTCCATCTTAGAACATTTATTCTATTCGTGTTTGTCATTATTCTCTAATTCTTATATTATAGTTTCCTCGACGTTACTTTCTTTCTTTCAGTCTCAGGTATGTCTGCTTCATCTTTTCTCGTGATTGAAACGAAATAGTCCATTATTTATGAGGTGTTGGACGAGGCGTAACTTTTGCGCAAACTAACAGAGAAAAAATAATAGTATAATATTTTAACGGTTAAAGTTTTTATCATGTGTTTTCTGACGTCATTTCGCGCCAAAAAATATCAAGTTAGTGATATTATTGGTGCAAAATTACTACCGTCAAAAACTGAGCTAAACGCGGTATTTTCATGGAAAACATATTCTCCATACTATAGGTCCTTTACAAGAGACGCAATGCCACATAACTATCACTGTTTCCATGGCAAATATTCATATAAGCCTAATTCGTTGGTTCCACTGTTTCAGCCCGGTATAGCGTAATGGATGTGCATTATGGTGCAGTGGATATCGACTAGGAACAAGAAATCGGAGAGCCGAGTTCGAATTGCAATCGAAATTATTGCATTCATATACGTGCAAATTCTCTTGGGAAAGGTATAAATCTGTCGCTTCTCCCTCCATCTATTAGTTAAATGGCAGGACAGATTAAGTTCAATAGCATTGGTTGGCAACCAGTCGACCGCGGAAAGTAATTAGCAACCGACTGCGGAACATCTTCTGTCCAATCAGTCGAGTCTCTTTCCAGATATTATCACCCAATCGTTTATCACGTATGGTACTTAACTGACTGACATCTGAAGGAAAATCTTCCAAATTAATCACATGGTAATCACCCTCGTTTCCTCTATATTGCAAATACGAAAAAAGAATTCCAGTCGAATCGCTTTTTACCTAAAATATGCTACTTTGAGGGACAAGCTGGCGCGTGTGATTTTTACTGAGCACTGAAATCGGAAACTATTAAAGTCAAAGTCAATCATTATCTATGCTCCTTGTAATCTTCCATTTCTACCACCTACCCTGACATTAATGGATGTACGTTGTGGTGCAGTGGATATCGACTCGGAAAGACAAATCGAGGAGCCGAGTTCAAATTCCAGTTGATTTCTTTACTTACGCGCCAATACCCTTGGGAAAGATATTAATCCGTCACTTCCTTCCAGTTATGGGTTAAATAACAGGAGAGGTTGGGTTCTATAGCCTTGGTCGGCAACCAGTCTACCGCAAAAAGCAATGGCAACCTACAGCGGGATAATTTTCTTCCCAGTCAGTCATGTCTCGAAAGAGACATGATCGCCCAAGCATGTATCACGTATGGCACTTAATTGACTGACTCTGACATTTATATCTCACACCTCATTTCATAAGCCTTTTTAGTGTACATCCCTGCTTTGTGTTGCTCTCGAGGCTTACGTTGGATAAATTTAAAATTTAAAAATGCCTCATACAGGCGGAAGAAATAAAACATTTAGAGAATTCATTATCGAAGAGTTGAGCAGAAGTATATCCTATTCAACTTGCCTTTTCAACTAATGCACTGTTATCGTCTTATCTCAAGATAGATAGATAGATAGATAGATAGATAGATAATGATCAGATTGAGATAGATAGTTAGATACATACATACATAAGATCATATCAGATATAATTAGATTGAGATAGATAGATAGATAGATAGATAGATATAATTAGATAGATAGATACATACATACATACATACATATATAAGATCATATCAGATATAATTAGATTGAAATAGATAGATAGATAGATAGATAGATATAATTAGATAGATAGATAGATAGATAGATAGATAGATAGATAGATAGATAGATAGATAGATAGAATAGATAGATAGATAGATAGATAGATAGATAGATAGATAGATAGATAGATAGATAGATAGATAGAATTAGATAGATAGATAGATAGATAGATAGATAGATAAATTAGATAGATAGATAGATAGATATAATTAGATAGATAGATAGATAATAGATAGATAGATAGATAGATAGATAGATAGATATAATTAGATAGATAGATAGATAGATAGATAGATAGATAGATAGATAATAGATAGATAGATAGATAGATAGATAGATAGATAGATAGATAGATAGATAGATAGATAGATAGATAGATAGATAGATAGATAGATAGATAGATAGATAGATAGATAGATATGATCAAATTGATAGCTAGCTAGATAGTAGCTAGCTAGCTAGCCATATAGGTAGATAGATATGATCAGACTGAGATAGGTATGATGATAGACAGATATACAGACAGATAAATATGGTCAGCTTGAGATAGATCGATAAAATAAAATCTAGACATAGGCAGGCAATACAAAGCGAAATAAGCATTCAAATCTATGACCATATATTAAAATTATCATAAATTGAAAAACTAAACAAAGACAGAATGAATAATGTTTTCACCGTAACTAAAGAAGTGGAACTGAGAATTATTCAAACGTGTAGAGAAGGTTAACTTATTTGAATCTCAGATCAAAGATAAAGGTGACCGGCTGCTAATGTAAGAAACGACTACGCCCGCAGGAAATATTTACACGAGTCGAACACAAGAACAAGAAAAAAGAAAAAGAGAGAGAGATAGGGAGAGAGAGAAAGAGAGAGAGAAAATCTAAAAATCTAAAATCTTTGAAAACAAAATTGTCTACTTTACGGAACAATGTGGCGGGAAATAATTGGTTTTTTTAAGCGACCTGACCAGAAATCATCGAAATTTTAAGAGAGCTGACCAATAATTGTGCAATGTTAAATGTTTTGTACAAATGAAGCAATTAATTAAATCCTTCTTCTTTTACGTTTTTTATGAGCATTATCCCTTCAGGAAGCAATCGTTTGTGACTCTCTACCATTTCCCATCTTCTACCTCTCTTACTGTTATTTTTTTTCGTTCCCCTATTTTAAGTTCTTCCATTATTTACACATGCTCATTAGATTGTTTATCCTCTGCTTTTCTCAGTTAATCTTGCCTTCAATATGCCTTGCCATTTTCTAATTCTCCGAACCGTCTTTCCCCATTCAGTTAGTTAATTGCAATACGTGATAGATGCTTAGGCGATAATGTCTCTCTCGACTGACTAGGTAGAAGATTCTCCGTTTGACTGACTAGGCAGAAGATTCTCCGTTATATCTAAAAAGACAAACGCGACCTAATATCAACCGAGCTTGAAATATATACAACATGCTTAATAATTTTAAGGCAAATAGAAATTCAACTCTGAAAAAACGTTTTAATGGACGCAGAAAGTTGGAAACATTTAAGGCAGCATAATAGAATGTTGTCTTGATATTTCGAGATTATAAAAGACTAGCAATATAGCCCGGCGTTGCTCGCGTGAAACAAAAGCTTTAAAACTAAGCCATGGTCCTGGAGCTCAGACTCTTTGGACGTTGGCATGAAAGACTAAAAAGCAATAGTTGTTTCCAGTTAAAGAGAAACCGTAGAGTGAAAGAAAAATGAATGGATGTAAGTCAAATTTTGATTTCCTGCTACCGATATCAAATAAGGTTTTTTCGCCGTAAACTGAATTTTGAAGGTTAAATATGTCCTCTGAGTAAATGGTATCATGGCTGAGACTAAGAACTACAATTATACCTACTTAGAGCCAAACCCGAAGCAAAAACTAAAATAAAAAGGATTAAAAAAATACAGACATACAGGCAGATAAACAGACACACACACGAACATCTTGCCTTTTATGTATATATATTATCGATTTTCTGCACTATTGTAAAAACTGCAACCTTGAAACTTCTGAATATCGTTTCTTATATCTTTGCCTATGCGTGTATCAAATTTGATTAAAATCAGACCACTCCTTCTATTAACCAATTTTTTTCGATTATCGATTTTCGATATTTATCGGGGGTACCTCGACACAAAACTTAGCTAAGAACACTCGCAGACGCTTATAGTACACCTGTGTAAATTTTCAAGAAAATCGGTTCAGCTGGTTCGGAGTCTATAGGTAACGGACACACACGCATTTACACACACACACACACACACACACACACACACACACGCACACACACACACACACACACACACACAAAGTTCCATTTATAAATAAGTTTAGAAATAAAAAAGCGATTCAATGAACTGAAGAAAATGTTAGGAACAAAATAATCTAAATTCTTTTAAATTTCTACGCTACCTATAAGAAAGGAAACTGCCATAATTAGAAAGTATTATAACAGATTTTGATAGATTTATAATCACAGTCATTATTCTTCTTTATGTGCCGTGTCCTTTCTAAACGTATTCTATCAATGGACCTCCACTTACACCTATCCGTTGTCACCCTTGACATTCTTCGTTTTGGCTTCCCTCCAAAATCCTGCTCCCTACCCACTTACTTAGGCCCATCAAGTATGTCTTGCGTTGCTTTCCGCTGTCTTTTTTTCCCTCTACCCGTCCCGTGAGAATTAAATTCACCAAGTTCCTCTTTTTCATTACTTCAGCTGTATCTTCTTGATGTTAAGTATAAGTTCCCTTTTTGTTTTGCATAATCCCAGTTATTCCTATTTAAGGGGTTATGTGGATTATAAGGACCAACCACGTTTCTTCGGCATTATTCTCTGTCTATGACGAGTATCCACATTTTCAAATTGTTTCCTCTGTAAGGTTCTCCATGTTTTTACGCAGAATACTCTTAAACGTCCTATATCCTGTTTTGGTCATACCCTGGTTGTTAGAAAGTATATCTTGATTCGGGGTTGATGGTCTGTTCTTAACCAATGACCTAAGGCTCGAAGTTGTCGCGCCTAAAGTTTCTACATATCTTTATAACAAGATAAATTCTACTCCAGAAGCTTCTTTTCTCGCACTTACCACCTGTAGAATTTCCTTCCGTTTACTCCGAGAATTTAAATGTAAAGTCAATAGTCATCTCTTATCTCACTAACCTGCATCCTTTCTCTCTCTCTTTCTCATGCTCCTTTCTCCGTCCACTCCACTGTCATCAGTATTCTCATCCTTCTCTTACTCACTTCCTAACACCTCCTATAACCTGTCACTCTTTCTCATAACTTTCCTCCTATGTAACCCCCTGCACGACAGTGGTAGTAAAATGTCTTTGCTTGGGGTGATATTATAAAAAAAAGTCGTTCTAGATGAGATGAGCGTATGTACAAAATGTTTTGTTGCTGTCCAAACACACCACATCGTAAAACATTATCAATGGAAAGAAGGAATCTTTTTGTATTTATTTCACCCCTACCAAGGCCGTCAGGCAAGAAAGCTGCAAGTGGTTGGTGGCAATGAAATAGTAGAAGATTTCTGAGGGGAAATACAATAGAAAAACGGATTATGTGGTTTGATAATCATTTCAATGGTCGATAGTTTCCTTATATTCGTCAGTTCCCGTGGAATGAGAAAGGTTAAATTCAAATGAAACATGATTTCAGTAAGACTAACAAAAGATAAAATAAAAGTAATATTGATGTAAAAGTAATTATATGGAAATTCTATGGACAATTCCAATTTCGTTAAGTACGAAATCTTTTCTTTGATCCGGTGAATATGGCACATACAACCCAATTATACTTCTTTTTTGTCCAAGATAAATTCACACTTCCGCATCAGTCTTTTCTGTTATATTCTTCACAACGTAGATCATTTTTGTACCATGATCTGGTTAGTAGAGAACAAATCTTGAAAAAGGACTTTTGGTTACTCTTAACCAGAGCTATCACGCTCGTTAGTAGTAGTCACACGTAAAGTCTGTTTATCACTTGTTATCGGTTGCCTCTTTACTGGGTGTCACCGTTTCTAATTTGGTCGGTTTTTTAAACCCCCCAGTATATATCTATTTATTTGCCTTGTGGTACAATGGATATCGACTCGAATGATAAATCAGAGAGCAAAGTTCGAATTCCACCTGAATTCGCGCAAATACACTTGGGAATATTATAAGTTCAACTCTTCTCTCTCCATGTGAAACGGTAGGACAGATTGGGTTCTATAACCTTGGTTAGTAACCAGAATACCGGAGAAAAAATTGGCAAATTAGTGCGAGAATATCTACCTATTCAGTCATGTCTCTGTTTGTGTGCGTGTGTGTCCGTTACCTATAGACTCCGAACCGGCTTAACCGATTTTCTTGAAAATTTATGCAGTTGTACTATAAGCGTCTGCTAGTGATCTTGGCTAGGTTTTGTGTCGAGGTATCCCCCAATAAATATCGAAAACCGAAAATCGAAAACATTCGGTTATAGAAGAAGTGGTCTGATTTTAATCAAATTTGATACACTCATAGACAAAGACATGAGAAACGATATTCAGAAGTTTCAAGGTTGCAGTTCTTACAATCGCGCAGAAAATCGATAATATGTATATATATATATTATCGATAATATATATATATATATATATTATCTTCTATACCCATTTATAAATTTGTGCCAACGTAACCCTTGACAAGTGTTGGCTGAAAGGTTCCTCGGGTTTGGGTTTAACAAAATGACGTCTTCTCTTTTTAAGGATATATATATATATATATATATATATATATATATATATATATATATATAAGGCAAGATGTTTGTGTCTCTGTCTGTTTATCTGTTTGTATGTCCTTTATACAAATCCACAATGTTTACCCGATTCTCACCAAATTTCACACAAATATTGTTTAGGTTGAGTCTGAGCTCCAGGACCATGAATTAGTTTTAAAGCTTTCATTACACCCGAGCAACGCCGGGCTATACTGCTAGTCTGTAACAAGTGGTGCCAGGTTATCTCGGCGTGGTGCAATGGATAGCTAAATGTAGTTGTTTTGCTAGATAAGTTAGGACTGAGTAGTGAGTTCGTTCTTTAATGGATACTCCATACATTTGCCCTTGTGCTACATGTAAGATACGCCCAGTAAATCATATGTGACTCTAAACGTGACATGCGTCATCAAGTATTGCTTAGTTTCTATTGAAAATATCAGGCCGAGAAAAAATATAGATAGAATAAAGGAAGTCCAATCGTCAGTGTTTTAATGGCTCAATAGTCGGAGATTTCTATAATTTTTCCCAGTGATGTTCCCCTGTACAAGGCCTGAGGGCCCCGCGATGTAAAGGATTACAGAGTAAGTGGTACAAATTTATGTGGATATATGTGCAAGATTAAACCTAGACCTGAACAAGAAGCACCCTCTTTGAATTCGATTTCACAAGGAAATGATTCGTAGGAACTTATATGTCACTAAAAAGAAATAAGAACGAGGTTAAAGGTGGTCTACTAGAGTGTCCGTCGCCTGGTGGATCTTAGTCGAAAATATTAGGACTGGTAAGTCTAAAACTGTATTCAATCTAAACAGTGTCCATGAAAATAGCAAAAAAGAAGTGAATCCATTGCAACTTTTCGTTTGTGAGATAAAGAAAATATTTCGTCATCCAAATGAACGCAGAGACGCTTTTAGATTCTATCGAGAGTAGAAACGAAAGACTGCGCAGTTTTCTGGCCATATATGGCAACTTTTGAACTGGTCTGGAATAAATGGATGAGTGGGGTGTTTGCTGCAGAAGGTAAATAGAACTGACCTTTTTTCAAGCATCTTAAGCGATAGATCGTATGCACGAGTTTCACTTGAGGTCTGATTTGAGTTCTTTTGTTGTCAGAACTTGTACAAGGCTATTCTCGTCACTATTTCAATCCAGGGTATGACGATAAACGATATCCAGCAGCAAGGCCAGTGGTCAGGAAATTGCATCTTTTTAGGAGCGTCGACCCACCATTTAATTGCTGTTGATCCCAGATTCACTGTAATTCGAGTTGGTAGCACCGGTTAGGGTCCTGGCTATGGGTAAATATCGAAACGACAAGCAAAACGAAACACTATCCATGCATAAAAGTAGATTTTTATCGTAAAATTACCGCAATACATTTTTATATTTTTAAATGAGCAGCAATATGTATTTGCAGTAAAATGACCAGGAATACCAATTAAAAGTAAAAGAACCAACAAAATCTTTATCGTGAAATAAGCATCAATACTAAATAAAAACTAACAATACCTATGACAAAAGAACCAACCGTATATATTTATAATAAAATGACCATCAATACTAACTAAAAGCAAATGGACAACAGTATATATTTCTAGTAAAATGACCTGCACTACTAATTAAAAAGAAAAGGAACATCAACAATGATAATTAAAATAAAAAGAACCAACAATATATATTTATTTATTAGCTGTAGAATCAGTGAAATATAAAAGTGATTATAAAGAATCCAAAAGCGGAATTCTGATTAACAATTCTGAGACATTATCTATTACGCCACCTACACATCCAAGCTTTTCCGAAGTGGTCACATACGTAGGTACTGATCAAACACAACCTTGCTTAACTTTGATCATCGTATAGAAAGTGGTGCTTAAACGTGATGAACCCTGTTTAAACAAAGGGCATCCGTATTTATTTATTTGGATTTAAAATAACATCCTCCAAATGGTGGTCTCTATTCGCTATACATTCTTGTACATAATTTCTAAGGATTTCCATCACTTGGAAGTTTCAGCGCTTCGAGGCCTTCCATACGGCTTTCTTTTAAGCGCTGAATCTGTGGCCCTGAAATAATATTGATTTTCTCTTCAAAACAACATCATTCCGGCTTAGCATGAAGTGAGTACGAAGATCTTTCTCCGTTGCAATTACACAATCTTTTAAAAAGGTTTAACGTCAACCGTACGGTGTGTTCCGGTCCAAACAATTCTGGTAACTGATCGTAACTACAAAATATGGTAAGACATTAAACATCATTACCACTTTGCTAATTTTACCAAACAGGTGACGATTTACAACACGGGGCGTATTTCTGCTGCACTCTGTTCTACGACTTATACAGTAGATTCAGTTTAATCCAATTAGAATTATAGGTGTTGGATGTATTAAGTAGCCATCCTGGTTATTTAAATTAGCAAATGAATCCTTTAATCACAGATATTTGTAGTGAAAGCTAAATGAACTAAAGAGTAGAAGAGGCTACTCCCTAAGTTCGGGTTTGATTTAGTTCGAATTCTTTAAGATTTTGGTTTAGTCCGAATTCTTTAAGATTTGATTTAGTTCGAATTCTTTAAGATTTAAGCCTTAGAGTAAAAGACCTATCATCTGACCCCATAGAGTTGATCTGCACAAGACGTTTACCAAATAAAAACAAAATCAATTAAATATTTTCTCAATCCATGACATCCCTATGAAAACCAAGATCTGACAAGGCCATTTAAGAACGTTAATACTTTAAGGATCACTTTAATTTAAAGTTAACCAATGGGAAAGTTTATAGTAATCACCTTTATAATGCTACTATATCTGGTATAGGTTTACTACCGCTATGCCTTTTTCATAAATAATTTCATGTTAATATTTCCGACGATTTCCATATAGGCCACAAACAAATTGTACATATGGGAACTTGATTAGGACTACATAGAGACTTGAGGTATTATGGTATTTGTTGTAAGGATGATAAGAAAGAATGTGTTCGTTTGATGTAAGGAATAATGTGGTATGTTTAGGTAAGTAATTGCTGGTATCTAAGTTTAAGATATGATAGATTGATAGCTACCCTTTGCTAATCTCCACTTTTGGCCATGTGCTTAATTTTTGTATTATGCAAAATAAATGTCACTTCAGAACGCTTCTAGTTTAAATTTTAAAATCATTTGTTTCTGATGAAAAGCCCAAACAAAGCATTTTACTGCCACTGTTTTGCAGGGAGATACATAGGAGGAATGTTATGAGAAGAAGTGAGAGGTTGCAGGAAGTGTCAGGAAAAGAGTAGGAGAAGGAAGAGAATACTGACGAGAGTAGAGTGGACGAAGGAAAAAGCATGAGAGATAGGTTGTAAGTTAGTGAGACAGGAGATGTCTTTATGTTTAAAATCTTGGAGATTATAAATGTCGAGAAGCAAATATGCGGAAGAGAATTTCACAGGCGGGAAGTACGAGAAAAAAGGCTGGGATAGTAGAATTTGCGTTTACAATTTATTCATTTCACAGTAAAAGGGTAGGACCTAGTTTCTAATTCATATATATGGGGTACCAGTGAGCTAACTTCATCGGAGCAGAAGCCGTGAATGTATTTTTAGAAGAGACACAGGGAAGCCAAACCGCGTCGTTGAGAAAGCGACTGTATCCTAGATGCCAAGTCGGGATCGATCACATTACAGATTCTCTGCTGGATTTAGTCGAGGACACCTAAGTGGATAGCAGGAGCACCCGACCATATATGGCAGCAATATTCAATACACAGGCGGATGGTAGATTTGTATATGTGCAGGATTGTTTCGGACGGGAAAAACTTCCTGGCCTAACACAGAGAACCGACTTTCTTAGCAGCGGATTTAGGTATGGATTCTATATAGTTATTCCATTTGAGATCTGATGTGAGAGTTAATCCGAGGAGACGCAGTGTTTTACTTTCAGGGAGAGAAACCTGATCCATGTTAATGGGCGGGAGGAATTATCGTCTGTGGTGGTTATTAGATAGCAGCTTTGTTTTGAAAGTATTAAAATTTACGAGCCATTTCTTAACCCAGTCCACCACGGATTGGAGGTCCTTTTCAAGCTCACCAGCGAGGTTTACTTTTTCAGCTTCGGTAGATTTTTGATCGAGACGAGAGTAAACCGTAGTGTCGTCAGCCTATATGCCCACTTGAGATCTTATTACATCAGGGAGATCGTTAATATAGATAAGGAAAAGCGTAGGATTTAGAATAGAACCTTGAGGGACACCCGCATTCATGTGACAGTATTGGGAGGCGTGTCCTTTCAATACTACCCTCATTGTACAGTTTGAAAGGAAGGACTGGATTAGGTCAAACAATTGTCCACTTATACCATAGCTCTGCAGCTTGCATAGAAAGCCAGCAAGCCAGACTCTCTCAAACGCTTTGGAGATGTCAAGGGCAACAGTTCGGGCCTCGCTGTTTTTGTCGAGGGCCTGATGTATATACTCAGTGATGGTCGTGCGCATATTAGCAGTAGATCTAGTGAAGCGGAAGCCATACTGTTTGTCAGAGAAGAGTCTGTGGGTTGTGAGATGTAATACCTCGGTGTTGGATGATGGCTTCGAATACTTTGCCAAAGATCGGTAGGAGGCTAATAGAGCGATGATTAGCGGAGTCAGAGGGTTCTCCAATATTTTTATATATAGGAACCACGGAGGGGGATTTCCAGCAGGCAGAAAAGCAGGAAGCAGAAAGGCACTAGTTATAGAGTTTAGAGAGAAGAGAGGAGAGTTCATGAGCACATTTCTTTATGACAGTGATGGGTATTCCATAGCAGCTGCTCACCTTAGAAATTATTTTCAACCTTAGAAATTATTTTGGAGACCACTGAGGGAGTAATTAGTATGTCAGTCAGCTGGGCCTGGGTTCAGAGAGGGAAGTCGGATACAAATACTCCAGACGAGTCCAGTGTTATATATATATATATATATATATATATATATATATATATATATATATAAACAACTGAAGCTTTCGTGGTCCAAATTTTTGAAATTGATAAAAAGATTTTCGTTGGCGAGAAAACTTTTATGCAACACATCCCCATATTTATACGGAAAGTAACGAATTTGAACGAAACTTGGTTATAAACAACCGACAATTCGAAATGAATTGTTTGAACATTATTTTTTATCGATACTCGTATTTAAGTAGATATTCTGTTTTTTTTAATTAAACAGTATCATATATTTATATCTACCAGCCAGATTATTTACAATAAATTGTTATTACGAAAAGGTGTGCCATTCGTCAGGATTTGAACCTGCGACTCCTATTTACATAGGGGAAAGCTACCATTTGATCTAGCAACGTCTTAGACCTCTCGACCACGAATAGCCTCCAGTCTAAACGAGGTTTTTATCAAGCCTATATAACACAATTTTCGATTAATCGCAAACAATCATATCTGCTCTGAAATGTATCGTAGTGTCAAGAAATGTAAACATTTTACGAAAATTAACGAATTTTTACGAAACTTGGTTATAAACAACCGACAATTGGAAATGAATTGTTTGAACATTATTTTTTATTTTTTCAATTTTTATGACGTTTTCATATGAATCTAATAGGTATTTTTTGGTATAGGTTCTTACAACCATGAATGAAAACGTCATAATTTCTTGTAATTTTAAAAATTGCGCATTCAAAAATTCCCCGCTACGTGAGCGTTCAAAAAAATTAATCACCGTTATGTGAGCGTTCTTAAAAAAAAAAACGATAAACGGTAAAATCAGTTACTGCAAATCGCCTGAAGACACCACATCGTAGAAACCTTCGTCGCGTAATAACTCGTTTACAAATGAAGAATATATATATATATATATATGTATATATATATATATATATATATATTTATATATATATATATATATAGAGAGAGAGAGAGAGAGAGAGAGAGGCAGAAAATAATTTTCTAAACATATACTGTTAAATATAAGAAACAATGAATGTCTATTATGTTTAACCATGAGCCGTTCTAAACGTCGTATTTTGGCTTTAATTTCAGTTGAAAATAAAGACAAAAATTCTCCAACAATATATATATATATATATATATATATATATATATATATTGAAGATGTTCTACAAGGAACATTTCGCATTAGCAGAAAGAAATGACCTCTTGTCTTTGTCTTTTCATACACACACGCACGGGTACACGCACAGACATATATACATATCAGAAAGGATAAGCGGGTATATATATATATATATATATATATATATAAGGTACCAAGATCAGTTGATTTTACAGTTGAAATTGCTAGATGTAGTCATGTGTTATATACTAATAATTTCCTCTTTCGTGTTGTTTTTAAACACACTTCTGACTTCTTGCTTCTCCACTACCCTTTAAAAATTTAAGCATAGACCGTTATGCTCTATCTTCTTAATTCCTGTTCATTTACTGTTCTGACTTCTTAATTTTTTCTTTCGTATTCTTTCACACTCAGTAGACCATTGCGTTTTAGTGACTGTATTGCTTTGCTCAGTGTAAAATGATTAACAAAATATGATTTTTGATTAAATAAATGTTGCTAAATTTACTAAATAGTCCCCAGTCTAAATTATCTTTCTGAATACTAAACATTTTGCGAGTGCTTTTGATTCGTGTGAAGGCATTTTTACACTTTCTTCAAAAGACCACGCAGAGACTTTCTGACGTCAAATGCACTGTTTGGCTAACATTCTTCTATTCAATTGTGAAAGATTATTTTAGACACGCTATTCGTCATATTTCCGACTTTATTTCATATCTCGGGTTTATGAGTTTTTTCTTCTTTCTCTCGCTTCGCTTTATTTGCAATTCGTTAAACAATTTTCTTTTCTGATTAGCGCCACTTTCTGACAGAAATAGGAATCTAGTTTTCGATCTGTTTGGTTGGATGGCTATTATCAGAGAGGGATAAAAGGCTTATTCGTTCAGATCAATTGCTGGACGTTGTCTGTCGACGTAAACAAATCAGACAGTTTAAGAATAATGAATGAATTCTTTCTTATCTTTCGCTAGCAACAACATAAAGCCAGTGATTCTTTTTATAGCAAACCAATACGTCTATATTTGTACGTATCAATGTTTCTCCCCACACACACAAATGTATATAGGGTGCGATAAGTAAATTGTCGCCATTTTTAATTTTGCGCGTTATCCTTACTTGATTTTGATTATGTGATACTAATCAGCGTAGTAGGGTCATTGGGCACCGTCTATAAGTAAAAAAAGAATATCATGACGCAAGTCCCTCCGCCAAAAATTTGGAAACGACATGCCATACTGCTTGGAATTCGTGACAAATTTCAGTAAGTTTAGATGTCAATCTGAGAACAGTGCAGATCATTCAGAAAAAGTTTGAAGATTTCAGTAGTATTTACGGTGTTTGGGTTAATAACTAGTGATGTCAAAATCATGCCTTCATTCATTTTCCTACAGAGCCTCAGACTTAATACGGAGACCTGCATCAAATGTCTTGATGAGCTATCCTGACTGAAAAGATAGACTGTAAGAAGAGATTTGTCTGACAACAGGACTAAGTTCTAAGTTGTAGTATCCTTTAAATAGCAGATCAAATTTTGTTCGCAATCAGCCTACCAGAGAAAGTAATTGCCACC
This sequence comes from Ascarosepion bandense, assembly GCA_037127315.1. Classification (NCBI taxonomy): domain Eukaryota; kingdom Metazoa; phylum Mollusca; class Cephalopoda; order Sepiida; family Sepiidae; genus Ascarosepion; species Ascarosepion bandense. The sequence goes on from JBBBDQ010002406.1 coordinate 37,338, forward strand.
TACTACGGGAAAATCTTCTTCCCATGTCTTACGGGACATGATCACCCAAACGTGAATCACGTATGGCACTTAACTGAATAAATGTACATTCAGAGAGTAGGCATCACTGACTAATGTCTAGTCAGCGATGCCTACTCTCTTCTATACTCTTAAAAATGAGAATGGGGATAATTACGCAGAAAACCCTCCACAAATTCAATGCATCTAACTCTATTAGTGGTAAATTTGCTGCAAAACTCGCTTAACGAACGATGTTGATTTTATCGCAAGCTGTAACAATCGGCCTGATCAACAAACTAGTTGAAAGAAAGGCATACTGAACGTTACCCAACATGGAGAAAACAAAATTAATAACGAATCGCAAAAGTACCACCAGTGGCAGCATTAGCATTGACGTCAAACTAGTTGAAAAAATGTTCAGATTCAAATACTTGATGGAGACCCTGTCAAAAGATAATTCATGCAGCACAGAAATATATGTGTATATGTGGGATGGGTGCAGAGTGGTCTTCAGTATCTATCCTATACCTAGCTAAACACTATCACGACCCAATCACTCAGTACAATTTACACATTCACCACAAGAAACCATTCATCACCTCTCAATCCTTCACACACCACAATAACAAATATATACAAGGGACACCTAAAAACGGAAAAATAAACTCATGACAATAAAAATGCATACAATAATATAATATATATATATATATATAAAAGATTTAATGAAAAATGAGATGATGGGAGAGGGTTAAACAAAAAAAGAACTATAATACAAAATAATTTTAAAAATAAAATTAAACAATGTTAGTAAAACCCGTCCATCCCACAAAAATGAGTGGCTGCTGTATTCCGGCGAAATCAAGACGCACACTTGCTAAGGGAGTGGGAGAGGATAAAACAACTAATGGAATGGGGAAAATCAGAAGCTGACCCAGCAGAGATAAAAGAAGGCCATAACAAACTGGAGAGGTTAGGAATCTCGACTTGGATCGTAACAAAAGAGAGAGCCGGGTACACGCTAGGAACCCATTCAGTCATATTAACTGCCTCAACCAGGGGAGGGTTCCAAAGAAATCCACCCCGATGCAACTAGCAGATCTAAAAGAGAAAATCAAGGCTAACCCCGTTCACGCAAACCAAGTTCGCAACATGTACTCACCTTTTGCTGAAGGCTGTCGAAGTCAGACGTTTCTAATCAGTTCTAATCTTCATTTCGAGCTATTGCTCAAAATATCGGATCAGATCCTGATGTGAAAGACGCTGACCCCGCAAGACTTCCTCCTTTCGCGTCGTCCATATCATCACTCGAGCCGTGGCCAGCAGCGACAGAAACAGCATACGTTTCAACCCAGAGAACTGGGGCGACATATTATCACAGGCGAATGCACAATCAATGAGCACGAGCTCACCCGGCGCGATACGAGCAGTCACCTCGCCGACACAATCTCATAGAGAGGGATCCCGCGAACAATGGTAGAAGGCGTGCGAATCCGCCAGGCCTCATATGAAAAGCTTGTCATTGAGAGACAACCAATTCCGAGCCAATCGCCAGGTAAGCGAAAACTCAGAGTTGCTGAAATATTTGGTATCTGGCGTCCAAGACCAGAATGAGCGAAACTCATCCTCTGACAAGCGGAGCTCATCACGTAATGAATTCACTAACCCACGATAGAAGACTTTCCTAGGCTGTGAAAAGTCACTGAACCGAGGATTGCTCATACCATTATCTGACACATGTCTTTGACATAGGTTTTGTTTGATTGACATTTTCAGATTTTTATTGTCAATTGCAGATGGACATCCTCTACCACCTTGATATTAAAGACGCGTAACTCCACTGTGGAACTTCAGAAACCCGTGTTGAGCAATTTAATTGAAAGTAGATCCTTTAGCTTAATCTATATTAATGATGATAGCAGCTTGAGAAGCATTAGAACCAAGGTTGATTTCATGGTAATATATAAACACATGTATTTTATTTCATGTGAACAGTTCATTTGTTGTTGAGCCATTCCTCTTTGGCTTGTCTGCATTTGTTCCTTATCTCCCTGTGAGGATTGCTATGTGCTGTCAGTTCTTCAATACGGCAGTGAATGCTGGACAATATAATCGAAAATGAGGACAAAACTGGAAGCAGTGGAAATGTGGTTCTACAGAAGGATGCTACGGATATCGTGAACTAAGCATGCAAGAAACGATGAGGTGTTGGAAAGAATGGCAACAAAAAGGAAATTAATACTGAGCATCAGGAAGAGACAACTGAAGTTCCTGGGACACGCAATGAGGAAGGGGAGCCTGGAGAACCTGATACTGACTGGCCAGATAGAAGGAAAGAGAGAGAGAGGAAGGCAGCGGATGACATACTTTCAGGGCCTGATCAGATGGATGACGGAACGGGGGTTGACAAGAGTAACAGGAACAAACATACTAAGAGCCACAAGAGGTAGGGAGACGTGGAGAACCATGATCGCCTACGTCCTGAATGGACAGGGCACATAGAAGAAGAAGAAGAAGAAGAAGAAGAAGATTTCATGATGAAGGTTATATAATATTTTAAGTTAAATTCCGAAAGAAGTTGATATAAAATTAATAAAGTGGACACTTTAATAATAGGGAAAAGTATTATATTTTTCTGCAAATAGTGTAATAATAAATTAGAAAACGGCTTATTCTAAAATCGGACTATTGAGGATGAGAAAGATGACGTTCTCTTTTCTCTTTCCTGGGAAATAATTTTTTTAATCAAACCACCGAGACGATCGTTTATGATTGTTATAAACGATCCCTTGCTCTCCACAAGTCACTATTCGATCAATAAAGATATGATTCGAATTTCGCAGATGCACCATCAAACACACAGGGAAACGTCGAACTCTTCGACTTTTTTCTGAGTTCATGTGGAACCCATTTATTGAGTTTTATTCACCATGCCAATTTTCTTGAAATATTATACTGACACCCATTATCTGAGACATTTCTCTGACATTTTGAGGTGGAATTCCACAACCGTTTTTAGGTGTTAAATGTCAATTTCTGCCACTTTGATCTTCAAGACAGGACACCTTCTTTATAATTTCAGAGACCGGTACGGTACTGTTCAATCAAACGGGAATAATTCATCTCTTCCTCTGTTAATATTAGCAGCAGTTTGTGAATCACATTGACAAATTTTGAATTTTTTCATACTCAAGATGAAGAGTATATATTACATTTAATCAAGTTCTGAAAGAGATTGATATATCATTCAAAAAGAGGAAACTTTATTCATAAAGAATGAGTAATATATTTTAATATCACTATTAAAGCTGTATTGGGATGGCGAAAGATGGCTTCTAAATTCTAAGCAAAGTATTAAGAGCATGAAAGTGAAAAGATCAGATTTTATGTTAATATCAGTCCTCCAATATGCCATTAAATGATGGACAATCTCATCAGTGATGAAAAAGTTACTTGAAACAACATACATGTGATTCTACAGAAGGATGTTGAGAATGTCATGTACAGAAGATGTTTTAGAGAAGATGGAAATACATGCAGTAGCGAGTTGAAATTTATACGGCACTTAAGGAAGAAAAAAGAATATCTCTTATTCGCACCAGGAAGTTGTGGAGAAACATGATCCTTTACATCCTGAAAGAACACAGCACACAGAAGATGAAGAATGTCGACTGTTCTCTCTAGAAATGTTAACTATGCAAAACCCATGTATTTCGAGTTCTTTCCATAAAAAACAGACACTGTAACAGACAAATACCGTTCCTTCTTGGAAGAATTAAAGTCAGTGAGGTAAAAAAAAAAGACCGAATTTATTAAGAGCAACCAAAACCTACCTCCCATTAGCATGGACCAGGCTTGCCTCCCAGAGAGTAAAACACTACGCCTCCTTGGTCTCACACTTTCAGCGGACCTCAAATGGAATGACTATATCGAATCCATTGCTAAATCCGCTGTTATGAAAGTCGGTTCTCTGTGTAGGGCCTGGAATTTTTTTCCGTCTAAATCTATCCTGCACATTTATAAATCTACCATCCACCCGTGCATTGAATACTGCTGCCATATCTGGTCGGGTGCCCCTGCTGTTCTCCTCGGGCTTCTCGATGAGGTTCAGAGGAGGGTCTGTAATGTGATAGATACCGACTTGGCAGGCCGCCTGCAGTCTCTCTCTCACCGGCGCGACGTGGCTTCCCTGTGTCTCTTCTATAAATACTTTCACGGCTTCTGCTCCGATGAACTTAGATCACTAGTGCCCCTAAATACGAATTTGAACGAGATAGTAGATTAGCAACTAGATCCCACCCTTTTACAGTGAAACCGATAAAATGCAGCCGTAACTTCTACTCCAACAGTTTCTTTCCTCGCACTTCCCGACTGTGAAATTCTCTTCCAAACGATTGTTTCCCCGACGGCTACAATCTCCAGGAGTTTAAATGTAAGGTCAATAGACACCTCCTAACACACTAACCTGCTCCCATTCTATCAAACACTCTTCCCATCTGCACAACCCTCATCCTCGCTATCCTTACTCATCTGTCACCTTCCTCCTAACATTCTCTATGTCTAACCACTCCTTCTCTTTACCTTCCCCTATGTAGCCCCATGCGCAATAGTGGCAGTGGAATGCCTTGCTTGGGGTGAGATGATTAAAAAAAAACAGGTAATTGCGGAGAGCCATGATTGCCTATGTCTAGAAGGTATAAGGCGTATTTAAAGAGAAGATTAGAAGATAACTAAAATGCTTATTTTCAAATCGTATCCGCGTCTGTAAAGAAAATGTACAATCTTCCAACATTACTTTACTGGTGTATGACGACACTGCTGACGTCATTTCTAACTTGCAAATAGGTTGTCATGGTTAAAAGAAATTCTCTCTCAAATAAAACAAAAGAAGGGCATTATTAAACAAGAGAAACTCGGATGTTGATCCGAAGCAACCAACGAACGCAACTAGCGATTGAATTGTAAAGAGCTGTATAATAGTGACCTAGACAATCAGCAATGTATATTCATTATTGAAATTACAATAATTGTGGCACAAGGGGTAATGGATTGATCATCACTTTCTATCCTATACTTAGCTAACCAGTTTCACGACCGAAACACTCATTACAATTTACTCATTCACCACATGAAAACATTCACCATAATCCAGTCCAGCCGACTAACAATTCAAAGGCAACACAATTGTTCGAATCTTTAAGTTTTTTCAATTTCAATCTCTCATCTGCTTTTTTAACATTCTATCTAAGTTCTTCATTCGACATCATGGAGTTTGTCAAGTCAAAACAAGGAAACAGAAAGCTTTTATTTGAGGGATACGCCTATATTCTTGACAAAAAACAATAAGTCAGTTAAGGGTCATACGTGATACACGATTGGGCGATCATGTCTCGAAAAAAAACATGACTGACTGAGCAGAATATTTTCCAGCAGTAAGTTGCCATTACTTTCTTCTGCAAACTGGTCGCCAACCAAGGCTATAGAACCCAATCTATCCTACTATTTAACCCATAGATGGAAGTTTGATCAAAGGATTCATACATTTTCCAAAGGTATTCTCGCGTATGTAGAATGCAAGGAATTCAACTTCAATTCGAACTCGGCTCTCCGATTTCCAGTTCCGAGCCAATATCCACTACACTCCAATGCACATCCAGGTTGACAAAAATAGTGAATCTAAAAGTTACTGGAGTTGCTAACAGCAAAAATTGTGCAACACAAGAGTGACAACAATATAATTAGTAGAACGCCTTCGGAACGCTCGCATCCATCAACACCTGGACACACCGTTGATAGTTTAAAAAAGAAAAAAAAAACAAACAAACTTAATGTGAGCTGTAACGTGGAAAAACGTAAAGCGTCGACCAATTGTCTTAAGTTTGAATTGTATTTGGGGAAATGTTCGCACACGTCCGATTCTACATCCACAATAATACCTAATTTTCAATGGAAAAGCTAAAAAAAGGGAAAAAACATAAAATTTCCTTGTTTTTATATACAATATTTTTAACAAAAATATACCTGCTCAAAAATAAATGTTAGCATGACCCGTTCATCCCACAAAATAAGAGTGGTTGTTGTTCTCTCGTAACAGGTAGAATCAAGAACACTCACTAACGTAGTCAGTTAAGTGCCAAACGTGAAACACGCTTGGGAGATCATGTCTCGAAAGAGACATGACTGACTGGGCAGAAGATTATCCCGCAGTAGGATGCCATTGCTTTCTGCGGTAGATTGGTTGCCAGCCAAGGCTATAGAACCCTATCTGTCCTGTTATTTAAACCATAACTGGAAGGAAGAGACTGATTAATACCTTTCCCAAGGTTATTTGTGTGTAAGCGAATGCAATGAATTCAACTGAAATTTGAACTCGGCTCCCCGATTAGTCGTTCCGAGCCGATATCCACAGCACCACAACGAACATCCAAACTAACGTAGTAGGAGAGGATGAAATAAATAATAGAATGAGAAAATCCAACACTAACCCATTGAAGATAAAAAGGTGGTTAAATTTTGGTGATACCGAGTAAAAGCGATGGACCGTAGGTTTGCGCTTTCACGACCAAAAAGCGTATGACCAAAAGTCATCGGTGCGCATCCGGGTTCGCGCAGATGTTCCGGTTGAGAAATAATACTTTATATATACACATATCAATTAAGGTTTTACAATTGAAGTAATACTTGAAGTAAAGGTCCGAGGAATGTGGGAAGCGCTATGAGTAAGGAATGTCTTTGATGTATTCGCTCTGACTTTTGGTCATTTGCTTTTTGGTCGTGAAAGCGCAAACATCCGGTCCTTCACTTTAGGTTGAGAATAACAAAAGAGGACGCCGGGAACAGGCTAAGATCAGCACTTACCCATATTAACTAGTTATACGAAGACAATTAGTAATGATTTGAAAGGCATCTCTCGGTTACGATGCTTTCTGAGAAGTCAGTTCGATTTTCACAGGGTTCTATTACAAAACATCCGACATAATATAAGCCAACAATTTTGACATGTCGTAACATCAAGCGACATAACCTAGGCACGGTAGAGTAATGGGTTATTGTTCGGTCTGAGGTATCGAACGGCTCAGTTCGAAATCCAGTCGACTTCATTACGTTCACACACTTGCTAATACCGTTGAGAAAGCAATGAAACAATCTATTCTTCGCCCGCTTCCAGCTATTGGTAAGTAGCCGGACAGACTGTTTTTCAATAACTATTGTGGCAACCAATCTATGAGAAGGAAACATCTAAATTGAAAACTGTATGGGTAAGTGCACAGCTAAGAAAAGGATCGATGATTTCGATTATGGTGGATTTTATTTTTTAATCATTTTGTCCCAGGCTAAGGGCTTACGGCCGTATCACGTTGAATACACCGGTTCTCGCTCGATCACCCAAGTTAAGCAACGTTGAACCTGGTCAGTACTTAGATGGGTAACCACTTGGGAATACCAGGTGCTGTAAGCGTTTAGTGACAGATGTGCGTTGTGGCGCAGTGGATATCAGCTCGGAAAGAGAAATCGGTGAACCGAGTTCGAATTCCAGTTGAATACTCTGCATTCACTTAAGCACTGGAAACCTTGAGTAAAGTATTAATCTGTTGCTTTCCTCCAGTTATGGGTTAAATATCAAGGGTAGGACTTGGGGACCCTGCTCTTAAAAACAAATCCCAATGAATCTTGATATTCGAAAAGAAAGAAAGTATTACTAGACACAAAACTTATATAAAAACAACAATAAATTGTTGAAAGAAAAATGTATTACCAGCAATAAATAAATAAAAATTTAGTTGGCAATGAATGACCCGCCGAGGTTGATATGCAATAAAAACAAAACAACCAACCAGGTTAGTTGAAACAGCCACTAATGTTCAGAATTTTACAGGGAGAGAAATAACTGGATACAAAGAGGTATTGAAAACAGGATAAAATATGAATGGGGTGCAAGATAACAGAAGGTGGCAATTGACACTGCATTTAAATTTTTGGAGATTGTAGCTATCAGAGAAGCAGGTAAGTGGTGGAAGAATTTAACTCTTTCCACGGTAAAAGGGTGGGGCCTAGTAGGACGATTAAATTCACGTGGACATGGCACCAGGGATAAAAGCTTGTCATAGCTGTTGACATGAAAATATTTGTAGAAAAGAAGAAAGTTACATCATGGCTTTGATAATGTAACTGGTTCCAGTTCTTTTTTAACCTAGCAAATTATTAAATTTGAATCTAGGAATTTTTCACGAAAATTTAAAACAACTCATTTAATTCGTGAAATGCCGAAAAGCTGGTTTATTTGAAGGCGCTTTGCTAGCCAATATTTTAAAAATAAAGAGTTGGGAATGGCCTCTGAAGGGTTACGAAAGCGCTTTCAAGAATTGCATGCTAACCTTCAGTAAAGAAGTACTGAAAGATAAAAATTCTCATCATTCCGTCAGCTTTCACTTACATTTTTCATTGTAAGTGTTCATTTTTTTACCTAAATCACCAGCATTAATTCAAACCAAATATTATGTCCTCCCATAATGTCAGTCATGGCTATGGTAGCGCTTAATATATTTTTGTCTTTTTGTTATTACACCTAAACCTAAACGACACATATTTACTCAAGTTTACTATGTTATACGTTTTTTGACACTGACTCACTTGACTTCAATCTGCCATGTGAATATCACATTTTCCAAGCCCTCTTTCCTCATTATGTGACGTAGAATCCTCAAATGGCTTTTCCTGATGTTAAATATATGTTACCTTTTCGTTGCCTTTCTTTCTAGAAAAACATCGTTGCTCACATGTTCGATCCATGGTATTCTTAGCATCTTTCTGTAGAACCATATTTCTTCTTCATCTTTGGAGAGACTGTCCAGCACTCACTGCCATACAAGATGACAAATACCACGTAAGAGTTTAGTATAAATATCGAAAAAAAACTAGAAGGATTAATTTGAGACAGGTGTAGCATCTCATCTTTATCACATGCCAGAAATGTCCATAGTCCTGAGTAACTTTGGATCTAACCTACACGAGCTATAAAATAGCGTAGTCTAAATTACATATATTGTTATGTTATGTTTACTAGTAATATAGAACTATTGTTTTTCTTTACTATCTAGAAATACCACGGAGTGATGCACTTGATGATATCATCAGTGATATAATTCTGACATTATTAGGCGTTTCAGAACGTTCGATATCATGCTACTTCACCTCGATCAATATGAGCTTATGGACAGAGAATGAACTATCAAACACCATGTCGTAAACTATGAATGTATTTTTATGGCCAATATTCCTGCTTTTGTTTTTACACACTTAGCTGATCCGCCAGTCAAATTGTTTTTAAACTCTCCCGCCTGTACGAGAAAAGAAGATAACACATGTCTAAAAAACATAGTGAACGTTATGATTTAACAAAAATAAAGAATTACCTATCGACAATTTAATTTCATTGTGTTTTCATTGTGTTTTACACACACACACACACACACACACACACACACACACACACACACACACACACACATATATATATATATATATATATATATATATAAACCTGTCAGAAATTGGCTAAGTGTAGGGCTGCGTATATTCGTGTATTTTTGTGCAAGTGGGGGAAAATCGACCGTCATGACAGACGCAGACATATATATATATATATATATATATATATATATATATAAATTTGTACACCCATTGACGTTCGCAAAGACACAAACACACGCGCGCACCTGCCCACTGGGGCTTACGTATATATATATGTATATGTGTGCCGTTGCGCACATACGTACGCATTCGGTTGGTGTATTCGAATAGTGTTGCGATGTCAACGCGCGGACAGTTGTCGATTTCTCGTACGTACATATGTACGTATGATGGGGTCTGTATGAAACTATGATAGGTAAAAATTAGCAAAAATATTTAACAAAAACAACGTCAAAATCAGTTACAGCTGCACAAAAAATATTACATAAATAAGGAAACAGGAAAGTCCCCGTAGAAATGGCTATTCAACGGATTTAAACATCGAAATTTTGTTTGATATATATATATATATATATATATATATATATATATATATATATATATATATATCAGCTAATCACTTTCGGCTATTAAACACTGAACCATATCAAGTCATGTCTTGATTCATCATAGTGGCATGGGGCTAAAATAATAGCACGTCATCTATATATTTTCAATCAGTAGAATTGACGGGAGACAAACCTATTCAACTTAGTAACCAAACGCAATAAGCTATAGCCTAACATCGAATACACATATGCATTTGAAGCTAACAATTATTTACCTTTCCTTGACATCTTAATAGTACGTAATAACTAAAAATTAGAATTTAAATTTTACCGAATTATTAACACACACATTTACTCATGATCCTCTCATACACATATATTGTTTTAAAAACGAAAAGCGTCCATTGCTTGACACTTGTATGCATTGTTTCGCTACAATTTTAAACGGAAATGTATTTCGTTTTCTCATTCATACACATTGTAATGTTTCCAACAAATAAGCACATTTTATTCGTCAATAGTTTAAATACGCTTGACACATGCATTATTTTCGCATACATTTAAAATAATCATCTATTGCTTTTATTACAAGCAGTACACACATATAAACCGGCATAAGTTTTTTCTTTACATGTAAAAAAAATTATCTGTTGCTTTATTACATGTGATACGTATCTGATCAATCGACTCAAATCTCAGTGAACATACTGTCTCTTTAAATCTGTAAATTTTTTTTAAATTCGTTGGTCTTAAAAAAATCTCTGAAGAATCTTCTTCAAGTGAATGATACTTTTTTCTTACGTGTTCTTTACTTATTCTATTCATCTTGTTGGATTTCAATCCATGTATTTAACTCTTTCAAATATATATATATATATATATATATATATATATATATATATATATAATGATCTTTTGTATTCGAGAATATCTGGCTAGCTAATCTCTATTGCAGACTCTTTCTCAGGCAGACTTGTGTTTGTTCAACACCTACAGATTTATACTGCAGCTATGCTTAGCGAATCTTAGTTACAGTTTCAGGGAAAGTGTGCGTTTCTGGGAATGAGTGCATGAACAACAGTCTGAAAAAAGCCAGCACACTCAAACCCTCGGTGAGAATGACTTGCGACTTCAAGCTACTACAACCACCGACGGCTACCCAATTGGGTAAACCCGTGGTATGGTTCTCAGGCACTTTTCAAAAGTTCCACACGCTGGGATCACCTCTTTCAGACCGATAACATAAAAAAGTCTCCTTCCTAATACATCGTCCATAATGAGATTCGAACCCAAGCTTCATAATCAAAAAGCGAACGTTCTAACCATATATATGATAGAAATTATAGTTTTAATTTACAATGAATACTTTCAATAATTATACGTCAAGTCATAATTAAAAAGTATTAGGTGATTGTCGTAAACATGGCGCGCTATGTAATACAGAATTAACTCGGTTGCTTCTGTTCACAATTTTTTTTTTTTTACTGTCGTTTATCGGGCCGACGAACATCCCAAGAGTAATCACTTCGATAATAAAGAGAAACAATCACTAGTCTAGATATTTACGAAGATAACGCGTAATTATCTACAGGACGCGCTGTTTCGTATAATCAATGAAGTGCTTTACTTCAAAAGGATTTTAACTGTTCCGATAAAACAAAGTAATTATCTTTCTGATAAGCGTTATCGTTGTGGGGATATTGGGATGATGAAGAATAATATAAATATGTTTCAATATTATTCAGGAGGTGAGGATCATGGCTCATCACAGCTTCTAATCTTTTTTATCTTTAAGTTCAATTCCTTCCCCCTTCACATTCCACAGGTTCCTTCTCTGCCCCTTTTTTTTTAACTCGTTACCTTACACATTACTTCCTTATTGCCATCGTGGCTATAACACGTCCTGAGCGTCAAATTTTTCAAGGTGTTATTTTTCATTATGTGTTCTAGTAAATTCAAGTGGTTATTTCTGATTCTCAATATAAGTATCATTTTGTTTCTATTTGTCTTTTAATCATCTTGTATGTAAGTTTGTAAAAATATTAATTTGGTCATAAAATTTTCAGATGATAATACATCCCAATCTATATATATATATATTGGGAAGTATTATATATGAGCAACTATAAATATACATATGTGTATATAGGCACGTGCACACGTATATATAAATATTTCTCTGGTGTTAATAAAACAGTGTTCAATGTAATATAACAGAGCTATTTAAGTATATATTAATAAATATATTTGCAGAACCAATTCACAATATGTTCCTGATGATTGCATAATGCGTGAAACTCATGCTAGAGATGTACAACAATAAGCATATATATATATATATATATATATATGCTTATTGTTATATATATATATATATATGCTTATTGTATATATATATATATATATATATATATATGTGTGTGTGTGTGTGTGTGTGTGTGTGTGTGTGTGTGTGTGTGTGTGTGTGTGTGTGCGCGTGTGCGTGTGCGTGTGCGCGCGCGCGCGCGCGCGTGTGTGTGTGTGAGTGAGTGAGGTATTTTAATGATTTTTCTCATGTTCTTATATTTTTTGTTTCGTGACGGTAAGGGAGCGTTAAAATTGTCAGCAGTGTTCATTGTTCAAAGCGCCAATTCTTTAGCCATTAAGAATTTTTTTTATTAATTGTTGTTATTTTTTTTCAAGGGTGTCTTTTAATATATAGTTGCGTGATGCATATTCAACGGTAATACCGCTTATTCCGAGCCACGAAAAATCAACGTGACTGGAATTGAAGTTTGGGTCCTATATTAAAAAAAAAAACAAACAAAAACAAAAAAAATACCCAAAAGAAAACAAATGTTTGTCTCATTATCCCCGTTGTTAAATAACATAATATATATATTTTTTCTTTTTAATCATTTCACCCCGAGCAAGGCAGAAACGCCACTGATGTGCAGGGGGCTACATAAATGTAAAAAGATTAATTAGAAAAGAGTGAGGAGTACAAACTAGTTAGAAAGGAACAATAGAAGGCTGAGAAAGCAGGTGCGATGACAGATACATAGGTGGAGAGAAAGGGAAGGTTATACAGGGGTGGGGAGAGAGCTAGAGTCCAGTGGTGAGTAGATGAGTATTGACTTTGCATTTAAATTTCTGGAGGTTGTAGCCGTCAGGAAAGCAAGAATACGGGAGCGAGTTCCACAGGCGGGAAGTGCGAGAGAAAAAGCTGCAGGAGTAGAATTGTCGTCTGCATTTGGCTAACCTGACTGTGAATGGGTGAGACCCAGTTGCCAGTCGTCTAGTTGCACGAGTAATATATATATATATATATATATATATATATATATATATATATGTGTGTGTGTGTGTGTGTGTGTGTGTGTGTGTGTGTGTGTGTGTGTACATATATATATATATATATATATATATATATATATATAAAGCAATCGGAGTCTAAGCGTACTGATGAGCTGTGATACGGCGAAACAGATCTGTCTGCGGATGACAATATATATATATATATATATATATATATATTAGGAAATAAATTAAATGCGACATATTGTTACTTAATTAGCTTGAACTTTATTTTTTATGCAGTATTTTATATATTTATTTTTTTTCTTCTTCCTAAACAGTATATCTATTTACATCTATTGGCCAGAATAATCTAAAACTCTTGTTGCAAAAGTATGAGTCCTCCAGATGGATTTGAACCTGCATCACCTAGGAGAAACCGTAATTCGATAGGACGCGCCTTCGACCACTTGACTACGTAGGACCTCTCGATCAGGGAATGCCCGAATAGTGTTTTTGAACGCACATTTTTCCTGATTCTCGAAATATACATATTTTATAAACATATCGTATTTCCTATTCTAATGTAAACAAAATCAATTAAATCCGACGTATTTTTTATTAATTTATTTAAACGCTACACAAAGCTAAATTACTATATAAATGTCAACAAATAGAAAAATAACTAGACCAGGTACAAAAACACACTTGAAAATGGGTATAGAAGAGTCTGAAGGCGCCTGAGACAATAAAGATTATGAACGATTTTTATATTCCTTCACTCCAACAAAACAGATAATGCTGGGTTGCTGAAAACTCAAGAAAAAATTAATTAAATTTTTCTTTGTCGGCCTTATTTAATGAAAGATATAGATACAATATATATATATATATACTTATTTATAAATGGAACTTTGTCTCTGTGTGTGTGCGTGCGTCTGTGTGTGTGTGTGTGTGTGTGTGTGTGTGTGTTTGTGTGTATGTGTGTGTGTCCGTTACCTATAGACTCTGAAACGGCTGAAACGATTTTCTTTAAAATTTACAGTTATGCTATCAGCTTCTGCGAATGTTCTTAGCTAGGTTTTGCGTCGAGGTACCCCCGATAAATATCGAAAATTGATAATCTAAAAAATCGGGTTATAGAAGGAGTGGTCCGATTTTAATCAAATTTGATACGCTCATAGACAAAGACATAAGAAACCATATTCAGACGTTTCAAGGTTGCAGTTCTTACAATAGTGCACACACACACACACACACACACACACACACATATATATATATATATATATAATCTTTTTTTATAAATGGAACTTTATCTCTGTGTGTGTGTGCCCGTTACCTATAGACTCTGAAACGGCTGAACCGATTTTCTTTAAAATTTACACAGTTATGCTATAAGCGTCTGCGAGTGTTCTTAGCTAGGTTTTGTGTCGACGTACCCCCGATAAGTATCGAAAATTGATAATCTAAAAAATCGGGTTATAGAAGGAGTGGTCAGCTTTTAATCAAATTTGATACACTCATAGACAAAGACATAAGAAACGATATTCAGATGTTTCAAGGTTGCAGTTCTTACAATCGTGCAGAAAATCGATAATATATATATATATATATATATATATATATATATATATATATATGGCAAGATTTGTGTGTGTGTGTGTGTGTGTGTGTGTGTTTATCTGCCTGTATGTCTGTATTTTTTCAGTCCTTTTATTTTAGTTTTTGCTTCGGGTTTGGCTCTACGTAGTTATAATTGTAGTTCTTAGTCTCAGCCATGATACCATTTACTGAAATGGCTTATATAGCCTTTAAAATTCCGTTTACCACGAAAAATCTTATTTGATATCGATACCAGGAAATTAAAATTTGATTTACATCCATTCATTTTTCTTTCAGCCTATGGTTTTGCTTTAACTGGAAACAACTATTGCTTTTTAGTCTTTCGTGCCAACATCCAAAGAGTCTGAGCTCCAGGACCATGGATTAGTTTTAACGCTTTCATTACACCCATATATATATATATATATATATATACGTGTGTGTGTTTCTGTGTGTGTATGTGAGTGTGTTATTATGCTGTCGTATACTGAGGAGAAGTCAAGCGCTTGAGCAATGACTCTGTGTTGGAAATGATGTAAACGAGAAAAACGTATAGATAACATCAGGAAGAGACAGTTGCGTTTTATTGTACAGGTAATGAGGAATGTGGGTTTGGAGAATCTTATGCCCCCAGGGAAAGCAGTGTGAGGCATGCTTGATGAGATTGAGCAAGTGGATGATAGAGCAGGAAATAAGCGATATGTGTCAGGGGTAAATACAAGTCCATGGTCGTCTACGTCCTGAAAGAACACGGCACATATAGAAGAAGTTTGGCTATTTATTTTTATAAGAAATTATACTTTATTTCTCTATGACTAATTGCGCCTGCATGGTATCATAGTCCTACCACTGACATCTGACTTCGCCAGTTCTTCCTTTAGAAAGAAAGATGTCTCGTAGCATCTCAATCAAACCCAAAAGTGACATTGATATAAAGTCGCAATTAATTTCTCATTCCTTCATCGAACCATCATTCCAAATCATTCGGTGAAAGGCTTGTAATCGTATTGTAATTGGAATGTCGTATATCAACGTCGGCAGACGTGACCGAGAAGCAATTAGATGGGAATCGGGCTGGCTTTTAAAACGGTGAAAATTTGAGTTGCTGTCTCGACTGGTTTTGGAGGCAATGGCCGAATCTCAATGAATTATTGGATACAAGGTAATTGCCTATGCATACACGTGTGAGGAAAGACGAAGCATATAACTTAAAATGTTTTTATCAACTCACCATCTTCAATTGATCATTTGTATTCTACTTCTAAGTGGCGTTTCTCTTCAGTATATTGGTGATCATAGCTCTTCACAATGTCGTATACTTTGAAACTCTTAATAACATTGTCTTTTTCGATCTCGTCCAAATTCAGCTTCGATATTTATTCCCCAGTCTTGGCTTAAATCTGTTCTGTAAGTATCAAGTTTTCTAAGCCTTCTTTCCTCATTATGTAGCATAGAAATGTAACCCTGGTGTTAAGTATAAGTGTCTTTTTGTTGCTATCGTCTCTAGAAATTTGTTGTTGTCCACATGTAGATCCATGGCATTGTCAGTAACCCTCTATAAAACCACATTTCTCTTGCTTTAAGTTTCTTCTTCATCTGCGAGGAGATTGTTCATGCAGTTGCCGTAGCAACTGACTCAGTAATTGATTTAGTATAATCGTTCCACTTCAGTTTTAAAGTGTGACCTAAAAGGCACAGTGGTTTGTTCTCCTAGAGGTTAACATTGGCCATGCTATTTGAATTAAAAAAGAATCTTTAAGATATTTACCAGAGAACAGGAGGAAAATGTGATACCAAAATCCGAAGACACAGTTAAATAGCAAAAGATACCTTTGAAAATCTAAACAATCATTTCGTTGTAATTTCAAACCGAACGATTTGCATAGTCCACAAGAGTATATTCATGTAATTTCACGTGCCATATATAGTCAACGGGGTTATATTAATGTAATTTCACGTGCCATATATAGTCCACGGGGTTATATTAATGTAATTTCACGTGCCATATATAGTCCACGGGGTTATATTAATGTAATTTCACGTGCCATATATAGTCCACGGGTTATATTAATGTAATTTCACGTGCCATATATAGTCAACGGGGTTATATTAATATAATTTCACGTGCCATATATAGTCCACGGGGTTATATTAATCTAATTTCACGTGCCATATATAGTCCACGGGGCTATATTAATCTAATTTCACGTGACATATATAGTCCACGGGTGTACATTTCACGTGCCATATATAGTCCGCGGGAGAATAATAAACTAATTTCACGTGCTATATATAGTCCACAGGGGTATATTAATCTAATTGTACGTGCCATATATAGTCCGCGGGGGCATATTAATTTAATTTCACGTGCCGTGCCCTTCTATATCTTGGTTTTAGTTAATTTTCTTTTAATAGCTCAAATCTCCAAGTTTTTGGTCCCTCTGATGTGAACAGTGATTGAGTTCAGAACTCTTTGGGTCAAGTTATTTGTTGGCTCCTTCAACTAACACTTTTATCCACTGAGTGATTTGCTCTTGATTCTTCTTCTTCTTTGTGCCCTGTCCCTTCAGGACGTAGGCGATCATGGCTCTCCACGTCTCCCTATCCCTTGTAGCTCTTAGTATGTTTGCTCCTGTTGCTCCTGGCAACCTCCGTTCCGTCATCCATCTAACCAGACCCTGAAAATATGTTATCCACTGCCTTCCTCTGTCTCTCCTTCATTCTATCTGACCAGTCAGTATCAGGCTCTCCAGGCTCTCTTTCCTCATTGCATGTCCCAGGAACTTCAGTTGTCTCTTCCTGATGCTCAACATCAATTTCCTTTTTGTTGCCATTCTTTCTAACACGTCGTTGCTTGTATGCTCAGTCCACGATATCCGTAGCATCCTTCTGTAGAACCACATTTCGGCCGCTTCCAGTTTTGTCCTCATTTTCGATGATATTGATTACATATGAAAATTGCAAAAATTATACACTGAAGAAGAACGGAGCGTACAACGACCGAAAAGTCGTAAATATGGCTATATATATGAGAACAACAGTTCAAACGATGTAGATGGTGGAAGTAGGTACAATACCTGAAGCCCAAAGTATAGGCAGAAGCAGAATAATTTGATATTAATCATTGTAATTACTCTATATATTTGCTACTTTCATTCGTGTTGG
This sequence comes from Ascarosepion bandense, assembly GCA_037127315.1. Classification (NCBI taxonomy): domain Eukaryota; kingdom Metazoa; phylum Mollusca; class Cephalopoda; order Sepiida; family Sepiidae; genus Ascarosepion; species Ascarosepion bandense. The sequence goes on from JBBBDQ010002406.1 coordinate 55,403, forward strand.
TTTTGTTGCTTCTTGGATTATTTTTTTATGTAATCGTTTTACCCTAAGCAAGGTAATACTGCCACTGGTGCACAGGGGGTTACCGTAAGAGAAGAGACGTAAAAGAAGAACAAGGTCCAAGGGATGTCAGAGAAAACATAAATGGAAGATAGAAATCAAAGAGATAAAAGATGGCAATTGACGTTGCACTTAATTTTTTTGAGTTTGTAGCTATCAGGGAAGCAAGTGAATGGAAGAGAGTTCCACAGATGAAAAGTGAAAGAAAAGAAATTACTAGATTAGATGTGGCGGATCAATTTGTCAGTTTTCACAGTAAAAAGGTGAAACTTAGTTGTTAATCTTGTACTACAATTAAAGTCGAGTAGTCGGGGTTTTGAAGAGATAAGCTCCTCGGGGCAGAAGCTGTGAAAATAATTGAAGAAAAGACAGAGAGAAGCCACATTTCGTCGGTTAGAAAGTGACTAAAGATGAGCAGCCAAATTGGGATCAATTATATTGCAGTGTATGTGCGTTGTGGCGCAGTGGATATCGGATCGAAACGAGAAATCTGGGAGCCGAGTTCGAATTCCAGTTGAATTTATTGCATTCATATATGCGCAAATACCCTTGGGAAAGGTATTAATCCGTCTATTCCTTCCAGTTAAAAGTTAATAACATGACAGATAGAGTTCTATAGCCTTTGCTGGCAACCAGTCAATCGCAGAAAGTTATGGCAACCTACTGCGAGATAATCTTCTGCCCAGTCAGTGATGATTCTTTCGAGACATGATCGCCCAAGCGTGTATCACGTATGACACTTAACTGACTGACATTGCAGATCCTTCTTTGAATTTTGTCAAGAACCTCGAAAATGAATAACAGAAGCACCCGACCAGATATGTCGACAGTATTCAATGCACGGACAAATGGTGCATTTATAAATGTGCAAGATGGATTCTGACGAAAAATATTACCTGGCTCGACACAGTAACCCTAACCTTAACCCTAGCATTAGTTGTAGTTACTTCGAATAGTAGTTAACAGAACAATATTTGCTGAATGCTTTTCATCATTATTTTTCATATTGATCATAAAAGAAAGGCGATAATACCACTGAGACGTAAAATGTTTCTGAAAGAAACAGAATATGAAAAAAAATGAGTGACACCAAAAGCACAATATAATAATATGATTCAAGAAGATAGGAAATCGCGATTAATGTATCATTCATGTAGGTCATAGAAAAACAAAAAGCCAGAAAAGAGTTCCACAAATGAGAAGTGCTAAAGAAGAAACTATTAGAATAGAACTCCCGGTTAGGTCTAACTATTTCAACAACAAAATGACGAGACAGTTGCCTAGTCGTCAGTTTAACTGCTTAAAAACTTTTGCTACTTCGATGGTTGATATGTTTGGAAATAAGGACATGGCCCAGTGGATATAGACATTGGTTAGCTCCTGACTAGACTTTCAGAGTTGTGCGTACAATACCAGGCTAAAACACTGGTGAACAAGTAACTTGCAGGGTTAGAGTGAGATAACTCATGACTTCCAATCGTGGCATCATTACTAAGCAAGGAATAAGAATGATATACCCCAGTGATTGTAATAAAAGATTCGGTTGGAAATTCCTAGTACCTGAAGAAGGCCGGAGCGTACAACGGCCGAAATGTCGTACAAATGGTAACAAATATGAGGACAATAGTCTGAACAATGTAAATACTGTAAATACTATCTCATGTCAGAAATATAGACAAATGTTTGGACATGTTACTAATTCTGCCGAAGTTTTTTTTCAGCTATACTTTTTCCATTTCTTGTTGATTTTTATTCAAAACTTTCGAACTCTTTATATCTACTCTCTGATTCAGAAGGTGAAGTTGCCGTTGTCGTTGTTGTAGTTATTACCGCTGTTCAAGTTTGATTCATGGTCACTTTTTTTATTTGAATGTACGACTACTTTTGAAACCCAGTCTTTCAAATTATACATTCAGCATGCCGTTTGCTTTTGATATGAAATTTGTATAACCGTTTTTTCTCAACACAGCCATTCAACATTTCCTTCTGTGATGTCAAAATTTCATTCAATGGTTAATGCTTTCTTCGTTTCACACATTGATCATAGATGTTCGGCACTTGATGCAATTTCCTTGCATGACATGAGTTGATAAATTTTGGAAACGTCATTACTTTGGCAGCGTACGTTCTTTTCTTACTGTGATAGATGTTCCTTCAATCTGTAATTTGAGTGGCATCCTGCTTTTGTTTTCCAGTTTTTGTTCTTCGAGCGGAACAGTTCTTATTTTCTTATGTGAATCTCGAAGTCTTATGAGAATCTTTGTCCAGATCCTCTTGTTTTTTTCAGAGGCAGAAGCACTTTTATAAGATATGATGGTTAAAAATGAATACTCGATCTTTCATTTATTTCACAAAATCCCAAAAGTCTAATATGTACAGTTTTGCAGTAGCTTGTAGTTCGTATATATTCTCAAGTATAATTTATAATATATATAGACGGAAAAAGTATTTTCCAATATCAGTTCTTGTCCCTTGAGTAAATGTTTAATTATGTTCTGCAAATCTTTACTTTTTTAGTTAAATATCACCAAGATTTAGAACAATGGATTGTGTGTATATAATGATAAAATTACATTTTCGAAATGGAATATAAGTTTTGTAACCGGGACATATTTAATCTCTGACTATAAAAAAGGCACAAAGAATAATTTAGGTGGAAAATCAGTCCAGACACAACATTCTCTTATGTTAGACCGACTAATTGATGCAAATGATAAACTGACCCCCAAATTGGGTAAGAGAAACTATAGTCAAGTATTTGTCTATAATGTATGAAAATATCAAAGATGATACGTCGATTCATAGAAATCGAAGATGAATATGTCCTCAAAGATTACGTCTATCACACTGCTGGAGAAATTCGAACTAAGCTACACAGTCAAAATATATACAAAATATATAATGTTGTCTTTAGAATGATAATATACACTCTAAAAAGTCTGCCTCTTTTTACCGAGCGCCCATAACTCAGAGGTAAAATCGCTGACTGACGCCAATTCGGTCAGGTTTCAATCCTGGGTAAAAAGCAATCGAATGTCTAACCGTACTGATGAGATGTGATACAGCGAAACAGATCTGTCTGCGGATGACTATATATATATATATAATTATTTTTTTAATCGTGTCACCCCAAGCATTTCACTGCCACTATAGCGCAGTTGGTTACATAGAGGGATTGGGTATAGGTAATGTCAGAAGGAGGGTGATAGACGACTTAGGATGTACATATGGAGTGAGTTGGAGAGAGTGGGTGTGAGTTAGTGTGTTAGGAGGTATCTATTGACCTTACATTTAAACTCCTGGAGGTTGTAGCCGTCGGGGAAGCCAACATACAGTAGGGAATTCCATAGGCGGGAAGTGCGAGGAAAGAAGCTGTTGGAGTAGAAATTGCGGTTACATTTCATCGGTTTCACTGTAAAAGGATAGGACCTTGTTGCCAATCTAGTATCTCGTGCAAATTCACATCTAGGGGGCACCAGTGATTTAAGTTCGTCAGAGCAGAAGCCATGAAAGTATTTATAGAAGAGGCACAGGGATGCCACGTCACGCCGGTGAGAGAGATACTGCAGGCGGTCAGCCAAATCGGTATCAATCACATAACAGATTCTTCGCTGTATTTTGTCAAGAACCCCGAGAAGAATAGAAGGGGCACCCAACCAGATGTAGCAGCAGTACTCAATACACGGGCGGATGGTGGATTTATATAATTGCAGGATAGATTCAGGCGAAAATTCTTTCCGGGCCCTGCACAGAGAACCGACTTTCATAGCTGCGGATTTAGCAATGGATTCGACGTAGTCATTCCACTTGAGGTCCGCTGAGAGTGTCAGGCCAAGCAGGCGTAGTGATTAACTCTCTGGGAGGCAAGCCTGTTCCATGTTAATGGGAGGGAGCTGCGGTTGTCTGTGGTGGTTAATTGACAGCAGCTTCGTTTTGGAAGAATTGAATTTTACGAGCCATTTCTTACCCCAATCCACCACTGATTGGAGGTCCTTCTCAAGCTCGGCGGCCAGGTTCGCCTTGTCACCAACACCAGATTTTTGATCGAGGCGAGAGTAAACTGTGGTATCATCAGCGTACATGCCTACTTGTGATCTTATGATATCGGGGAGATCATTGATATAGATTAGAAAGAGCGTAGGACCTAGGATAGAGCCTTGGGGTACACCCGCGTTTGTAGGGTAGTTCTGGGAGGCATGTCCGTTTAATACCACCTTCAGTGTGCGGTTCGAGAGGAATGACCGGATTAAGTCCAGTTATGCCATAGCTTCGCAGTTTCCGTAGAAGGCCGGCGTGCCATGCTCTATCGAATGCTTTAGAGATATTCAAGGCTACGGTTCGGGCTTCACCATTCTTGTCGAAAACCTGGTATATATACTCGGTGATGGTCGTTAGCATATCAGCAGTGGACCGGGTGAAGCGGAAGCCATACTCTTTTTCCGAGAGGAGCCCGTGGGCTCTGAGATGCTGAACGACCTCGGCATTAATAATGGCTTCGAACACTTTGCCGAAGATCAGAAGAAGGCTGATGGGGCGGTAATTTGCGAGGTCCCATGGTTCACCAGTGTTCTTGAATATTGGAACCACAGAAGAATACTTCCAACAGGCAGGAAAGCAGGAGGAAGATAGGCAAAGGTTGTAGAGCTTAGAAAGGATAGAGGAGAATTCAGGGGCACAATTCTTCAAAACTATGATTGGGATTCCATCCCCACCACTCGCTTTGTGAGGGTCCAGTTTTGAGATTATGCTAGAAATCAGCGAGGGCGTGATGTGGACGTCATTCAGTTGGGCATCAGTTCTAGATGGGAAATCGGGTGTATGGATTACAGAAGAATCTAGAGTCGAATTGGTCGAGAATGTATGGGCATAGAATTCAGCCTTGTCCGCTGATGAGGTGAGGACTTCAAACTCGTTTATTAGTGGGGGTATTGAGGACTTACTCTTGCTAAGCACGCGTTTACACAGGCGCCAGTAATCTTTGGTACCGAACTTGGAGGCTGCTATGCGGTGCTTCATTCTGGCAGCAAAGAGCATCTTAGCTTCGTTAAGTATCTTTTTACACTTATTACGAGCTGAGTCGAAAAGGCGCCTGTTTTGGTCCGACCCGTGGCTACGATAAAGCCGGAAAAAGTGATTCCTGTGGGCAATGGCGGCCAAGCAAGCGGGCGTGAACCAGGGAGACGAATGGGATTTAAGCTGAAATTTCCTGGCAGGGATGAATGCATCGATGCCAGCCTTAACCCAGGAGGAGACCTCTGATGCACAGTCTTCGATGGGAAGACTAAAAACATTGTTCCAAGTGACGTCGCAGAGGAAGTCACAGAACGAATCCCAATCTGCTCTTTGATAGCAGTAGGATATTCTACTTGTCTGGGTTTCTTGAGTAGAGGAGGAGTGGAAGGAGATGTTGACAGAAAATACGGCATGGTCAGAGTTTGCGAGAGGGCAGAGCTGTCTGGTGGAGCAAGAATTTGGGGTGGAAGTGAAGCAGAGGTCTAGTAGCGAGTCCCTTCCATTAAGGCTATTGGAGAAACGCGTGGGGAATTCCACCACTTGCGTAAGGGATTGGGAGATCAAAAAAGGTGCGGACACCAGCAGTGTCGGTTACAGAGTAGTGATATAATGCTTTATAAACTATTGTAATATCACAATTAAAATATTAATCTCTTACTTTGAATTGAGCACTCTTTATAAAAGTAAATGCAAGAACAGTTGGTTTTCATCGACCTCTTCTTTTACTTCCTTATATATATATATAAATATATGTGTGTGTGCATGTGTGTGTGTGTGTGTGTATTTAGGCAGCATATCTTCTTTTAAACATGTCAGATTAAATAAATTGTACACAATATGTTTGCTTATTTTTAATAAATCCGTTCATATTCACTGATAATCTTTCGCGTATTGTAATTGAAAGATCTCAGATATATATATATATATATATATATATATATATATATATATATATATATATATATATATTAGGATATATAAATTTTACAATTATTTCTCAAATCAAATGGAAACAATTCAACATAATTGAGATTTTAACAGCAGGTTGAATTTCAGTTATCTTTTTTTTTATTTGATTTTGTACTACCTCATGAGTTAAAGGGACCGGAATGTTAAGGTTAGAATTATAATTAAATAATTATTGTATACTAAAATATACTGTATTTATTAAAACCAAGTAAGTATTGTGGAGGCCATTTATTTTAATCAAATAATTTTTAATCTTATTCTGAAGCAAGAGTTATCAATAAACAGTTGTAATTAATTCAGTGTTATAGAAATTTTTTTTGATATATTTTTGAGAAGAGATAAAACTTGCACCAACTTTTAAATGCATAGATTTAATCATCTTATGAGGTGTCAATTAATCAAAAATCGGTGTTGAAGATGCGTTTAAAAAGGAATTTATTGACAATATTTGATTTAAGAACAATATTATTTCAACAGTAAATAAAAACTTTTGCTTTTTATATGATATTACATATATTACATATTATATTACAATATTTATATAATCATATTATCAAAATTTAATATATGAGATCCTTTAGAAGAAAGGCAGTTCTTAGTTGACGGCACAAGGTTTCTGCAAGAATCTCTTGCTTCAAATTCGTAAATAACATTCAGATTATGTGTTCTTTCAAAGCTCCAAGGATATAAAGAGAAATCAGGTAACTTTAATTTTGCGTTATTTATAAAAGACCCTTGAATTTCATATTCTTTAATTTTTTACAAGTTTCAGGTTCACAAATTTAATGTTGGGATAGATTGATTAAATTTGACCATGATTAATTACAGCGCCACAGATTTATTTACAAGGGACGCTTGAATTTCATATTCTTACATTTTTTACACGTTTCAAGTTCACAAATTTAATGTTGGGATAGATTGATTAATTTTGACCATGATTAATTATAGGGTCACTTATTTATTTACAAGAGACGGTTGAATTTCATATTCTTAAATTTTTACACGTTTCAGGTTCACAAATTTAATGTTGGTATAGACTGATTAATTTTGACTATGATTAATTATAGGGCCACTGATTTATTTACAAGAGACGCTTGAATTTCATATTCTTAAATTTCTTGCACGTTTCAGGTTCACAAATTTAATGTTGGAATAGATTGATTAATTTTGACTATGATTAATTATAGGGCCATTGATTTATAAATTCTGTTTGTGGTAAATTATGATAGCGCATTTCCCACAATTTATTTTGTGGGCCTGTAAAAGCAGTTGGGCTTCTTTTTGTATCATCAACATATATAAAAAAAAACTTTGAATGGTAGCTCATTCTAGTGTAATGAACATCCAATTGTATGTCATTTTCAATGGAGTTTATTCACCAGAACAGTTACAAGGCTTGCTTTACATTCAGTATTATTATTTTTGTTGTCCAGAGAAACAGCTCTAAAGCTGTTTATACTATAGCGGGTATTTCTTATTCCTTTTCTAGTTGTAGTAGGATTCCGTAGCAGGTTAACGGAATTTGGCCTTGTGGGAAGATAGCCCACTATAATTCATAAAATGATTATAAATTCAAGAAAGGCAATTAGAGTTCAAAATATCACTTTTATAAATACATAGCAGTTATGTTTTACAATTAAAACAATACTTGAAATAAAGGTCCAACGGAAGTTAGAGAGTCCATGGCTAAATAATAAGCTGAAAGAGATAAGAGAATGTTCATAGAAGATAATGATGAGCTGAAAGAAAAAAATGTTCATTTTCAAGTTGCCATTTCTAGGGTCAGTGAATCAGTAAGTTGGTTTGTGTGGAATGTCTTTGAAAAGGTCTGTTAGTACTTTTGAGACCGGGAGGTGGAAGAGGTCAGCATAGTACTTATGAGACAAAGAAGGAAGAAAGAGGCAAGCATAGTAGCCGCTCGACGTAGGTCAAGGGAGAAACTAATTACACTCTTTTTCTCAAGTCCTGAATGTCTGTCTGGATGCCTTTTATATTTATATTTTCCTTCTGGATCAAAACGCTGGTCGTTTCGAATTTCATCCTTGTATTTGGTTTCGGGCTTCTCATTGGTTGGTAAATAAAAATGGTAATTTGATATCTGATTAATTTTTATTTTTCGACCGGAACATCTGCGCGAACTCGGATGCGCACGACGATTTTTATTCATTTGCTTTTTAGTTATGAGAGAGTACACATCCGGTTCATCGCTTTTGTTCGGTTGGTATCACCACAATACAATCAAATTCATTCAAAAAACTAAAAGCTATCTCAGCAATAGTGGCTCCTGTAATTGGAACTGCTCGATGAAGGAGGTATTTTCTACTCTTTTTTTTTGTCCCTTCAGTAAATGTAAAATAATATTCTGAGTCTCTATATTTTTTTAGTTTAATGTCACTAAGCTTCAGAACAATGTAACGTGTGTATATAATAAATAAATTGTGCTTTCGAAATGGAATATAAATTTCGTATCCGAAATATATTTAATCTCTGACTATAAAAAGGCGCAAAGAAGCATTCAGGTGGAAAATCAGTCCAGACACAACATTCGCTTAAGTCAGATCGACTAAATGATGCGAATGATAAACTGACCTCCAACTTGGGTAAGAGAAACGATAGTCAAGTATTTGTGTATCATGTATGAAAATATCCAAGATGATATGTCGGTTCATAAAGATCGAAGATTAATTTGCCCTCAATTATATCATGATTATGTCTATCACATTGCTGGAGAAAATCGAATTGAGCTACAAAGTTAATTGTAGTCAAGATAAACAAGTCATTAACAAAGGCGGAATTAATAAACCAATTCCGAATTTAATGTAAAACTGTCTGGATACAATACTCCCTATTATTTCGAGAAGAGATAAAAAATAGACTTCTTTCTTTGTTCTATCTCAGTGCAAGATAATTTTTAAAACTCACATGTCACTAGTTACCAGGACAGCTAAAAGCAACTGGTCATGAAACCATGATTTTAAGAAAAATGATAAACAGAATAATTGTTCTTAGCAAAAGAAAGATACATTTGAAATTCATAGGGCAAGTAATGAGGGAAGAGGGCTTAGAAACTCTGACAGTCACAAGATATATTGAAGGATACCGAGTAATGTAAAGCAGTATATATATATATATATATATATATATACTGCTTTACATTACTCTGTATCCTTCATATATATATATATATATATATATATATATATATATATATATACTGCTTTACATTACTCTGTATCCTTCATATATATATATATATATATATATATATATATATATATTACCTGACGAGTTTAGTATATGGTTGGGAGGATAGTGGTTAGGAGAGATAGCGAGATACGAAGGACGGAAAAATTTGAAAAGACATGATCGCCTACCCCTAGAGGAGATACAGGTTACATAAATGAAAAAGTAAATTCTATCAGAACGATATTCATCGTTGAGAGGAGATAATTATACGGATGTTAATGTGATTTGAAAAAGTAAAATAAAATCATTAAAGAAATTAAAATTTATAAAATTTATAAATAGCTGGGTTTCAAGATGTGTATTACTTGGTTTGTATAACATCTACTTTTACTGGAGTATTTACATTTTGAATAGTACCTCATACATATATAGAGACACGCACATAAGCATACGTACGCACGTACGCATATGTTCACACTATATGATAATAGATTCTCTCGTGTATTTCGACGTCTGAGAATCCGACAACTTTTATGTTTTTTTTATTCTTCAGTCCATGCTAGTGACCTGGCTGCAAGCCCACATACTGTGCAAAAGCGGGGACCTCAGGCCAAAACCATAGGAATATTTGCTGATTTCTCTCTCCCTCCCCATCTCTTACTTTCTGTCTCTGTTTGATTTTTCCATCAGAGCACTTTATATATATATATATATATATATATATATATATATTTCACTATGGGCAACTGACAGGCTACTGCGATCTTTCTTATGTTTGCATGCATAAATGTTTTTATTTCTTGCCATAAACTGGGTAAAAGCTGTCACAATGTTCTATGTAGCCGGGCGTTTTCGGCTATTCCATTTGATATTATCAAAGATGACATTTTTAAACGGAATATGTACATTTTTATATATGACTTTCTACTGTGATGGAAATTTATTTTCACTAAACACGGTCAGCACATTTTGGCCGCATTCATGAGTTGATATTGCTGAGTATTGCTTGTTTTTCTTTTTATTAATAATGTTTCTATTATTCTTAGCATATTTATGTGGATGACGCAAATTTAGTCAATTTTTTCTACGATTATATTGTGGACGTGATAGTGCGGTGATACCGACCGAGCAAAAGCGATGGACCGGATGTTTGCACCCTCACAACCAAAAAGCAAATAACCAAAATCGTCGGTGAGCAGCCAGATTCGCGCAGATGTTCCGGTTGAAAACTAAAAAGTAATTAAATATTAAATTTCCAGTTTGCGAGCCTACGCGAATTTTATTTATCGGCCAATAGGAAGCCCAGAATCAAATACGGATATGAATTCCCAAATGATCTGCTGCGATCCAAAAAGAAGATGTAAAAAGCCGAGACAGAAAGACAGACAGACGCAAACCGAGGCAGACACACATAGATAGACAGACGCAGACAGACGAGAGTAATTAATATCTCCCTTGATCAAGTCAAGTAGCTTACTATACTCGTCGCCTTTACCTCCCTTTTCCTTCGTCTCTGTCTCAAATCTACTTACTGACCTAAGGAGCTAATATATCAAAGACATTCATTACTTACAACGCTCCCACATTCGTAAGTATTAATTCTCTTTTCAGCATTTTATTGCCATGAACATTTTAATGTCAGTTGGACCTATACTTCTAGTATTACTGATTGTAAAAACCTTAATTGATATGTGTATATGTAAAATGTTATTTTTCAACTCAATTTACTTTTTTTGATTTATAATAATTTTATGACTTATAGTGGGCTATCTACAACAAGGCCAAATTCCGCCAATCTTCAACAATATACAACTACCCTTCACTAGAACGGACTTACCACTATAAATAGGAAAAGAACGCCTACCCACTATAGTAGTTTATGACGCTTTCGTATTTTATTAAAAACTGCATAAATAGAGTAACAGCAGTACCTTGTCAGTGTTATTTAATGAAAATTCTATACAAAGGGTTTACTGTCTAATTAACAATATATATATATACACAGTTTGCGATCGGTATATTGTCATCATTTTGTATATTCAATTTCGCGCATGCGCATTGTGTTGGATTTTGTTGACTGCGCAGCATAGTAGGGTCATGTAAGGAAAAAAGCACCATGACGCAATTCACTCCACCAGAAATTTGCAAACGGCATGCTTTCCTGCTTAGCATTCACGATGGGAGCTCTACTACTAACATTTCAGGGTGTTTAGGTGACAATCTGAGGACAGTGTCGAGGATTCAGAAAGAGTTGGGAGCACTGGACTGCATAATCACAGTAGGACTCTTAGGCATTGCTTTTCTAAAAATTTATTACATATAAATAAAGACTTGGCAACGATATAGATATTTTATGCTCATTTTATGATCGTTTTAACAAATATACAGGTATTTTATGCATGTTTTCATAACTTTCCTTTTACAAATACATTACACTCATTTTTGGCGTTTGCTGTTTGTTTACAAATCACATACCTCGAACTTTGAATATATTTTATCAAATTTTAAACGACCAATTTAGTCTTAGTTTAAACAAGTTCTATTCAAATTATTGTTTTAAATTGTTTTCTATAGGTGTGCTTTCTTTGTCACATTCATATAAGTTCATCTTCAGTATTGACTATATATTTTCTATTGGCTTTAGATCAGTACTTGATGGTGCTCATTTCATTAACTTCTATCCGGTATATATTTTAGGCTCAGAATATTAAATCACAAATATGTACATGCAAGGGAGCATTGCCATGTATAAATACGAACTTAAATTTGTAACTGCGATGCTGCAACTTGTACCATTCAAAGAGAGATTCGTCCATGAAATCGCAATATTTAGCACAGTTTCTCACTGACGTAATGTGGCTTTCCTCTGTCCCTTCTACAAATACCTTCACGTCTTCTACTCTGACAAGCTTAACTCTCCATTGCACCCCCTGCTTGAATTTACTCGAGCTACTAGGCAAGCAACTAGGTCCCACTCTTTTACAGTGAAACCAATCAAATGTAATCGCAATTTTTACTCTATCAGCTTCTTTGATCGCACTTCCCGCCAGTGGAATTCCCTACCGTAGACTTGCTTCTCCGAAAACTAAAATCTCTAATAATTTAAATGCAAAGCCAAGTGTCATCTCTTATCTTCTTGACTCCTTTCCATGACAAACCCTGAATTATATACTTCGTCCTTTACATTCCACACTTATGAGGCCCTCTTCACAACTGTATACTCATCCTGCTCTTACTCATTCTCTGACTTCCCTGCAACATGTTCCTCTTTCTCATATCGCCTCTGTAATCTCTGCGCACCAGTGGCAGTTCCGCCTTGCTTGGTGTGAAATGATAAAAAAGAGTTCATTTTTTTAATCATTTCACCTCAAGCAAAACAGGACCACCACTGTTACGCAGGGATTACAGTGAAATAAATACAAGTTACAGAGGGTGTCGAAGAAAGGATAAAAGATGGATGGAATTCAAGATGGCAATTAAATCTGCATTTAAACCTTTGGGGATTGTAGTTTTTAGGGAAGCAAGTAAACGAAAGAGAGTTCCGCAAATGGAAAGTGAGAGAAATAGAAACTGTTAAAGAAGAAGAGGGAATTCTGATCATGCTCTGATGTCTGTTAATATATCTTTGTACATCCACTTCATCCAGGAATTTCCTACAATCAGAATAACTTAATGTTATCGACGAGCGAACTCGAACTGGGATTTCCTTCGTGATGTCACTTGGGGGAAAAATTAGTCTCTCTGTTCAAGAAATTTAACTCTTTCATCGATTTTGAAGAGTTCAATTTTAGTTTACATCACAATTTTCAGCCCATATCTTATCATGGCCACTACCTTGCTGACTTTGTTCGGACACAGATACATCTGCACCGGATAAAATTAATCGTTTTTGCTAATCCATCAGTCATCGGAGATTCGCCCGTGAAATTGACTTTCCTTCAGCGCTATAAAATATTTCTTTTACTGAAACGATTTTGCCTAAAATATTTCCTGACTGACCCTAACTGTTTACCCTTCTTAACTCTCTTAATGCCAACGTGTACGAAGACCTGAACACTGGTCAAAAGTGCATGTTCAATTTTATATTTCTTTCCAGGTGTCAAAGAAACAAGCAGGGAATGAGAGGAAAATTAAGGATACAGAATGTGTAATGAGCGGGAGAATAAAAGAAAATAAATATGAAATAAGAAAGAAACAAAGAATTGGTGAGAAAAAACACAAACAATGGTGGAGATTAAGAAAAACATAGAATGGGTGAGAATAAGGTAGAAAACAAGGAATGGGCGAGAATAAGGAAGAAACAGACAATGAGTAAGAATAATAAAAACAATGAGAGCGAAAAAGGTAAAAAATTAACAGGGGAGTGCAAAGAAAAAACAAAGAATACGTAAGAATAAAGAAAAACGAAGAATGGGTGAGAATATGAAAAAAACAAAGAAAGAGGGAGAGTTATGAAAAAGCAAAAAATGGGTGAAAGTAATGATAAAACAAAGAATGGGGGAGAATAAAGAAAAAACAAAAAATGAGGAAGAATAAAAAACTAAGAATAGTTGAGAGTAATTAAAAACAAAGAATGTGTGTGACTAAAAACAAACACAATGAATGGATTAGAATAGGGAAAAAGCTTGGGTGAGAATAAGTAAAACAAAGAATGGGTGAAAATAAAAAAATGGTTGAGAAAAAGTAAAAAACAAAGAACGGATGAGAATAAGGAAAATGGGAGGAAATAAAAACACGAAAATGTGGAATAATAATAAAAAAAGAATGGTTACGGAAAAAACAAAGAATTGGTCTTTACATAAAAAAAACAAAGAATGGAAAAGAATAAGGAAAAAAAAAGAACGGGTGAGAAAAAATAGGTGAGAATAAAGAAAAATAAAAATGACTGAGAGTAAAAAAGTGGGTGACAATAAGGAAAAACAAACAATGGGTGGGGATGAGAAATAACAAAGAATAGGTGAGAATGAGGTAAGAAAAACAATGCGTTAGAATTAGGAAAAAACAATAAATATTTGAAAATAAAGAAACCCCAAAAATGGGTGAGAGTAAGAAAAAGTGGGTGACAATAAGGAAAAACAAACAATGGGTGGGGATGAGAAATAACAAAGAATAGGTGAGAATGAGGTAACAAAAACAATGCGTTAGAATAAGGAAAAAACAATAAATATTTGAAAATAAAGAAACCCCAAAAATGGGTGAGAGTAAGAAAAAGTGGGTGACAATAAGGAAAAACAAACAATGGGTGGGGATGAGAAATAACAAAGAATAGATGAGAATGAGGTAAGAAAAACAATGCGTTAGAATAAGGAAAAAACAATAAATATTTGAAAATAAAGAAACCCCAAAAATGGGTGAGAGTAAGAAAAAGTGGGTGACAATAAGGAAAAACAAACAATGGGTGGGGATGAGAAATAACAAAGAATAGGTGAGAATGAGGTAACAAAAACAATGCGTTAGAATAAGGAAAAAACAATAAATATTTGAAAATAAAGAAACCCCAAAAATGGGTGAGAGTAAGAAAAAGTGGGTGACAATAAGGAAAAACAAACAATGGGTGGGGATGAGAAATAACAAAGAATAGATGAGAATGAGGTAAGAAAAACAATGCGTTAGAATAAGGAAAAAACAATAAATATTTGAAAATAAAGAAACCCCAAAAATGGGTGAGAGTAAGAAAAAGTGGGTGACAATAAGGAAAAACAAACAATGGGTGGGGATGAGAAATAACAAAGAATAGGTGAGAATGAGGTAAGAAAAACAATGCGTTAGAATAAGGAAAAACAATAAATATTTGAAAATAAAGAAACCCCAAAAATGGGTGAGAGTAAGAAAAAGTGGGTGACAATAAGGAAAAACAAACAATGGGTGGGGATGAGAAATAACAAAGAATAGGTGAGAATGAGGTAAGAAAAACAATGCGTTAGAATTAGGAAAAAACAATAAATATTTGAAAATAAAGAAACCCCAAAAATGGGTGAGAGTAAGAAAAAGTGGGTGACAATAAGGAAAAACAAACAATGGGTGGGGATGAGAAATAACAAAGAATAGGTGAGAATGAGGTAAGAAAAACAATGCGTTAGAATAAGGAAAAAACAATAAATATTTGAAAATAAAGAAACCGCAAAAATGGGTGAGAGTAAGAAAAAAAAATGAATTAATGTGTGAGAATAAAGAAAAAGCAAAGAATGCGTGATAACAAAGAAAATGTGTGAGAATAAAAAAGAGACAAAAAAGGAGAAATGTTAGAGAAGTGTTGGAATCAGTGTATCACCTTAGAAGGAGACTATGTTGATGAATAAAATAGAATGCTGCCTAAAAGTTGTTGTTTTATTAGTTAGGCCCGGGATTTATTCAGTGATGTGCAATGCCTGGTAAACTAAGTGTGACGATAATGGTCGATTAGAGTACTTCATTAACAGTTACTCCATCGTGGTACAGTCAAAAACTAAGTTTACATAATTTGTAATATGTTTAGCGTTGTCATAGCACATTATGAATACAATGCTCAAGGAACACTCGAGGTAGAGCATTACAGTCGAAATACTGATGACAAAGAATTGATGAGAATAAGAAAATACAAAATGTTTTAATAAAGGATAAACAGAGCATGGGTGAAAATATAGAAAAAAGAAAGAATGGATGAGAGTAAGAAAAATAGGTGAGAATATAGAAAAAACAAAAAATTGGTGAGAACAACGAAAAAAAAAGAGAATGGGTGAGAGTAAAGAAAACAAAGAACGTGTGAGAATAAGGAAAAAACACAGAATGGGTGAGAATAAGGAAAACGAACAGTGGAGGAGAATAAGGAAACAACAAAAATGGGGGAGAATAAAGAAAACACAAAAATTGGTAAGAAGGAAACAACAAAGAGTGGGTGTGAGTAAAGAAAAAAGAATGGGAGAGAATATTCAAAAAGCCTTGAATGCATAAGAATAAGGAAAAATAATGAATGGCGTGGGAGATAAGGAGAAACCAAAGAATGGGTGAGGATAACAAGGAAACAAAGAATATGTGAGAATAAAAAGATGGGGGAGAATAAAGAAACAACAAAAAATCGGTGAAAATAAAAAAAACAAAGAATGGGTGACAGTAAAGATAAAACAAAGAACTGTGAAAATAAGGAAAAAACAAAAAATGTTGAGAATAATGAAAACACAAATAATGATTGCAAAAAAAGAAAAAACAAAGAATGGGTGAGAATCAGAAATAAACAAAAATGGTGAAAATCAGGTAAAAACAAAAAAATGGGGAGAATAAGAAAAAACATAAAAAATGAGTAAGAATAAGGAGAAAAATGGTCGGGAATAAGGAAAACACAAATATGGGTATCAGGAAAAACAAAGAATGGGTGAAAGTACAGAATAAATCAATCGTTGAGAGTAAAGAAAGAAACAATGAATGGGTGAGAATGAGGAAAAAATCAAAGAATCAGTGAGATTAAGGAATACACAAGGAACAGGTGAATATTAAAAAAGAATCGGTGAGAATTAAGAAAAACAAAGAATCGCTGAGAATATGGAAAAAACAAAGAATAGTGTAGAATAAAGCAAAAACAAAGAATGGGTATGAGTAAAGAAAAATCAAAGAATGGGTGAGAATACCAAAAAACAAAGAAATTGTAAGAATAGGGAAAAACAAAGAATGGGTGAGACTAAGGAACAAATAAGGAATGGGTGAGAATAATGTGAAACAAAGAATTGGTGAGTGTAAAGAAAAAGAGAGAATGGTTGAGAATAAGGAAAAAACAAGGAATGGGTGAGAATAAGGAAAAAACAAGGAATGGGTGAGAATAAGGAAAAAACAAAGAATGGAAGAGAATAGGTAAACAAAACGAAGAATAAGGGAAAAATAAGGAGGCAGAATTGGAAATGAG
>JBBBDQ010002406.1:77500-157500 GCA_037127315.1 Ascarosepion bandense
CATAAACTTTTTGCTGATCTTGAGAGGGATCTACAATCTGTGGTAAGAAGCGGCTTGTAAATTTCAATGCGTCTATGACCAAGCTGCTGTCTGTCAATCATCAGAGGCAACCTCTCCTGCCTCCAATAAGGATGGACCAAGCGAGTCTCCCCGAAAGCAATACTCAGCACCTTCTCGGCCTTACCCTATCCTCAGATCTCAAATGGAACCACTACATTGAGTCAATAGCTAAATCCACTGCTAGGAAGGTGGGGGCCACTGTGTCGGGCCAGGAAGTTTTTCCTACCTGAAAACATCCTGCATATCTACAAATCAACCATTCGTCCGTGCATGGAGTACTGCTGCCATATTTGGTCAGGTGTCCACGCTGGTCTTGACAGGCTCCAAAGGAGAATCAGTAATGTGATAGGTACCGACTTGGCGGCTCGACTACAGTCACTTTCCCACCGACAAAATGTGGCTTCTCTTTGTCTGTTCTATAAATACTTCCATGGCTTCTGTTCCAACTAGCTCGAGTCACTGGTGCCTCCGCAAAGATGTTTACTCGTGCAACCAGACTGGCAACTGGGTCTTACCCATTCACAGTTGGATCAACCAAATGCAGACAACAATTCTACTCCTGCATCTTCTTTTCCCGCACTCCCCGCCTGTGGAACTCGCTTCCTTATTTTTGCTTTCCTGACGGCTACAACCTCCAGGAATTTAAATGCAAGGTCAATTCTCATCTCTTAACTACTTAGCCATACTACTTTCTACATTGTCGTGTAGATTCTTTCCTTTCTTTCCACCTTCGCAACTGTCATCGCAACTGTCATCCATCCTTCTCTTGCTCCTTTCTAACTGGTTCGTCCTTCTCCTCATTCTCCCCTAATCCTTTTACTCTTATGTAGCCCCCTGCACATCAGTGGCGTTACCGCCTTGCTCGGAGAGACATGATTAAAAATACAATCTAAGTGGTCCCAAACTTATAGTCGGTAGTATATATATATATATATATATATATATATATATATATATATATATATATATATATATAATGATAATAATAACTACTTAGACTCTGTATGAATGCACTCCGTAAATTTATGCCAATATAAACCTTCGAAAAAACCATTCCGGCGTACTAAGTCGTCGGATAAATGGGGAGAAAAAAAAAGAAACCAGCGGAACAAGAACAAACATTCAAAATTCCGCAGTAAAGAAAAAAAAAACCCAAACGTAACCAAACACAAGAAAAAGTGCTCAATACGAAAGTACTAAAATACAATAGTAGAGCAAAAACACACAAAAAATCTAAAGTGAGCCAAAACCTACCGCAGTTTCACACTACAGATCGTCAGGGAAAAGGCCGAAGTACTAAAGATAAAAAGCAAATAAATAGACTTTCACAAAGAATGGGTAAAACCATACCAACACAAGAAAGGGGAGTAAAAACTTTAATAAAACAAACTTTATTAGAAATAACAACAATTACGAAGATAACAACAACACAAAAAAAAAAATAACAGGAACTAAGCAATGATTTTATTTTTGTGAAACTTGCATTTATTTAAGATTTCAGTTTTAGCATTAAGTAGATTATGGGCGGGTTCGAATACGAAAGAGACATGAATGACTGGGCAGAAAATTATTCCGCAGTATGATGCCATTACTTTCTGCGGCAGACTAATTGCCAACCAAGGATATAGAACCCAATCTATCCTGTTAATTGACACATAACTGGAAGAAAGAGACGGATTAATACCTTTCCTAAGGGTATCTGAGCATAAGTGAATGCAAAGAATTCAGTTGGAATTCGAACTCGGCTCCTCGTTCTGAGCCGATATCCACTGTACCATAAACGCACAGTCTAGTGCTTAAATTCAAAAGAAGATCCGAATAGTTACCATGAAAGTATTATTCTTTTTAATAGACACTGAGAAAGCAACCTTACAGCGTTGGGAAAGCGACTGACCCCGAGTAACCAGGTTAGAACCAAAAATATTCAACACCGTGAACCAACTTTCTTAGCAGCTGATCTAGAAATAGTTACAATAGACTTACACTTCATGTCGGCTGAGAATGTTCGGCGGAAAAGACGCAACGGGTCACTTTCCTAGAGGTTAGCATCAGCTAACACATGATTAATAGAGGGAAGTTTAATTTTAGAGACATTACAATTAAAAGGCCTTCTTTTGCCCAAGTTAACAACAGACTGGAGGTAGTTTGAACACCGGCCGTCATTATAACCTTACAACCTGATAATTTTAGAATCATTTTCTCTCACTTTTTTTATCTCTATATTTTAGATGACGTTTATAATAATTTATCTTTTTCTTTTTCAACCATTCACCTCACCCTCTTTCTCGCTCTCTCCGTATTTCTCTCTCTCTCTCTCTCTCTCTCTCTCTCGCTACATTCTTTTACTCATTTACTCTCTCTTTCTCAGTTTCCGCCATTCATTGAATGTCTACATACTGTTCTCATTTTCTCTCTTCATCTCCTGTTGTGTCGCTGTCACGCATCTTTCTCTCTATCAATCTTATCGACTTTATTTTCATGGGCCCATTAATTCTATCACACTTTTTTCTTCCGCTGTGTTTTAAAATTGTGACGCTTACATTATTTTCCCTTTTCTTCCTCTTGTTCGTCTCTCCGTCTTTATTCATCTCCATTAGTTTCAAGCAAAATGATCCCTGACGTCTTTACTACGTGACCTACTTCACCGGATTGTTCCGGGTCGGTGCCAGTCGTCCGCCTGGCCCCGCGGCGAACCATTACACCTCGCTTTTGTTAGTCATTCGATTAGCGCTTGATTTCCAGTCGAAACAAAAGATTCCTTTGCGAGAAAATCGCAACATGCCATGAATACAAAATAGGCAATAATTCCGTAGCATTTTACGCGGGAAGACTCCATTTTGTGCGTCGGTTTACTGTTAGCCATCATGGCGTTTACAAGTTTGCACTTCCTCTGCTTGCACTGTTTATTTTTTCTTTCTTTCTTATATCCTCTCTTTCTGTACCTTACTCTTTTAATTTAAGAGTCCCGCTGAGTTTTCTTTTAAGCGTGAAAATATTCGACAAAAGGTGAAGGAGAAATGAAATGGAATAATATTTAAACAAAAATCAACGTAAACAAACTGTTTAGGAGAAAAATATCTTTAATTTCATTCGGCAGGAATTTATGCAGAACCTACTTTTCAAATTGTGTAGATTAATTTTAACAGCTCACTAATAAACAAATAATAATTTTATAATTATTTCACCCCAAGCAAGGCATGACTGCCACTGGAGAGCAGGTTAAACGGAACGAGAAAAAACAGGGTACAGGGAATGCCGAAGAAAGGATAAGAGGTGACTGAGTTTTAAGAAGATGGATGACACTTAGGGAGATGGAACGCATTTAGTGAGATAATGATAGCACTTTACGTCGCATTTAAATTTTTTAAGATTGTATAACTAGGACGTGTTCAAACAGAAGACGGAAAGTGCGACACAGAGATTCGAAGGCGAATTGGCATGGCGAAGGACACATTCCAGAAGTTGAGTAAAGTATTAAGAAATAGGAAACTTTCACTAGAAACAAAAAAGAAAGTACTGGATTGCTATGTGATGTTTGTTATTCAATATGGCAGTGAATGCTGGACAATATCATCGAAAATGAAGGAAAAACTTGAAACAATGGAAATGTGGTTCTGCAGAAGGATGCTGCGGATATCATGGACCGAACATGTGAGTAATGATGAGGTTTTGGAAAGGATGGAGACGAAAAGGGATTTAATACTGAGCATCAGGAAGAGACAGCTAAAGTTCTTGAGACATGCAATGAGGAAGGAGGGCTTGGAGAACCTGATACTAACAGGCCAGAGAGAAGGAAAACGGGACAGGGGAAAACAGTGGATAACATATTTGAAGTGCAGTGCTTGATCAGGTGGATGACAGAACGGTGGTTGCGTAGCGTAACAGGGAAAGCGTGCTAAGAGCCACAAAGGATAGGGAAATGTGGAAATCCATGATCGCCTACGTCCTGAAAGGACAGCGCACATAGAAGAAGAAGAAGCTATCAAAGAAGCAAATATACGGAAGCTAGATACACAAACTGGAAGTGTTTGAATAAACAAGATTACAATGTTTGATTAATACTGACAAAAATCACATAAGCATAATAATTTGAATATCAATAACTTTTTAACAGAGTACAGAAAAAAGCTGCAGTGAAATCCGAAGATAGGATAGTCGAAAATAAATTCCAAAATCTAAGCCAAGTATTAAGAAACAGAAAATAGAAATCGTTAGAAACAAAGAAATGTTACGTAATCTCGGTAATACTATATGGCGGTGATACTATATGACAGTCTGCTACGAAATGAAGAAGAGACTTGAAACAACAGAACTATGTTTATACAAAAGGATACTGAGAATAGTATGGTGTAATAAAGAAGAGGCAGATGAGATTTTCAGTGCAAATAGGGATGAAATATATTCAGGAAATTTGATACTCGCATAAAAGATTGAGGACAGGTAAGAAAACAACGCATAATCAACCTAGCAAATTAAATAATAAATTAGTAAATGGATGGTGGAACGAGGTTTAGGTGAGATAACAAAAAGACAACATTTATTAATAGCAACAAAGTACAGGAAATCGTAGAGAACCATGATCGCCTAAGTTGACACGGTACATAAATCAAGAAGAATGAACATGGGTAAACGGATGACAGTTGAAGATTTAAGAGAGATAACAAAAAAACAAAAGTTATTAAGCGTTAAATAGACTAGAAGTTGTGGAGAGACTTTATCACTTACATCCTGAAGGAACACAGTACACCTGTTAACACCGAGAAGATATTTCGTTTGAATAGAATATGTGTTCTTTGCAGGACATCAGCTTGTAAATCAAGATTTATTGGCGTATTTTTATGCAGTATTTCCGTGTAGAGTGTCAAAGGTTTTGCTAGTAATTCTTTTCAAAATGTACTGTTGATAATTCAGTTTTTAAAAAAAGTTCTGCTGTTTTTAAGTCTTGTTGGTATTTTTATTATAAAGTTCTATATTAATCATTACGTTCTAACATACCCGACATACTTACCTTACAACGCATATTTCAGATACCTACTGACATTTTATGTGCGTTCTGGGTCAATAAATATCATTAATCTGTCGCTCCTCTCTCTAGTTATGGTTTAAACTGCAGAACACATTGGATTTTAGAGCCTTAATTGGCAAAACAGTCTACCGTAGAAAGTAATAGGAACCTACAGCGAGAAAATCTTCTTCCCAGTCAGTCATGTCTCTTTCGAGACATGATCGCCAAAGCTGGTATCGCGTATGGCAATTAACTGACTGACATACTTATTTTAATCTCCCCCAAATTATTATTCAATTGAGAATTCATTTTTTCTGAGAGAGTTTAAAATTTCTTAGAGCAGTTCCCCTCCTAAAATGTACTGCCTCCGAGATATCGAGTGGTAGTCGAACAAAACATACCCAGATGTGGTTGAATAGATCTTTGTAGAAACATCTAAATAGTGTCTTTGAAATTCATTTAAAAACGCTACCAATTTTTGTTCAATTCTCAAATAAATAAAATCAAATCACATTACTAGCGATAGAGATCGAACCTATGTAAAATCCATAATTTAGAATGCTAATTCGAAAGGCCAGCAGGCGTTCATCCACTTGAATAATTGCCGCAAAGAAATATTCAAATCTCGGTATCAACTTAGCTTTTTAGCCTACTTCTTTTATGTGCCGTGTACCTTCAGGACGTAGGCAATCATAGTCATTACCATCACCCTATCCCTTGTTGCTTTTAACACCCCTTCTCCTTCAATCAACCCTCGCTCCCCCATCTATTTGTGCAGGTCCATCAAGTATGTCACGTGTTGTTTTCCTTTGACGCTCCTTCTCTCTATCCGTTCCGTGAGCATCGGGTTCTCCAAGCCTTCTTTCCTCACTTCATGTCCCAGAAACTCGGATATCTTTTCCTGATGTTAAGCATCAGTTTCCTTTTCGTGTCCATCCTCTTCAAAACTTTGTCATTGCTCACATGTTCTGTCCATGGCATCCCCAGCATCCTTCTGTAGAAGAACAGGGCAAAGCAACGCGTAACATACTTGACGAACTTGAGCAAATGAATAGCGAAGCGGGGGTTGGGAGAGATAACACGAGAAAGCGCGTTAAGGGTCACTAAGAATAGGGAGACGGGAAGGGCCATGATCGCCAACGTTCTGAAGGGACACGGCACATAGAAGAACAATGGCCAACGGTAAAATGAGCCTGATTCTTATCATGAGACATTGGTCTTTAATTGACAGAATAGAAGGTGTTGTTCCCTCTCTCTCTCTCTCTCTCTCTCTCTCTCTCTCTCTCACTCACTCTCTCTCTCTCTCTCTCTCTCTCTCGCATATCATTCTTCGTTCTTTTAGTAAAATAACTTTCTCAAGTCCAATAAATTTTATAGCTCTTCAATATTAATGGGGTTTTCTTTTTTACTCTGTTAGCATAGAATGAGAGCATTTTGATTGTTATCATTTTCTTTTTTGAGTTTTGTAGGTGATAATTTTTAAAGTGTTCAAAGAACTGCTTCCTCCTATTCTATAATTTGTTTGTTTGTCAATCTGTTGCACAAGTCTATGAGATCTGATGAGGTATAATCCTTACTAGTAGTATAGACCGGCGTTACTTTGGATCTTTTAGTAGTTATTTTTTAGTAATTATGTTGATTTTTTAGTAGTTATGTTCTTTAGTGGTCATTTTTTAGTAGTTAGTTTTGTAGTAGTTATGTTGAAATAATAAGGTCAAGTGCTTACTCAAAAACTCCAGTATGAGGTTACCGTGATGCGTAAGTTAAAAAAAGGAGATTGGTTTTTGTTGTATTTGTAAAACGCGATTCATGCTTAGTCAATTTTGCCAATACACATGAATGATGTTTATACAATTAGAAGAAAGTGGTGGCCGTTACGGGAGTCTGTAATATAATGCGATGACATTGTGACGCAGAAGAAGTAGATGCATTGTCCCTGCAATGTCGAAGGGGTTGGCTTCTTGTAGAAAAACATAAAATTTTATTGCATATGATAAGGTAGAAGTTACAAAAAAGTTGAAACATTTCGTTTGTTTCCTAAGACAGTCCCAGCATACGAAACGACCAGCTTCAGCTAAAACCACATCCACCAATAATTATTGCTTGAGTCAACAAACCAGAAATGCTTCTACCATTGAATCTACATATGCAACTGAAAATGATGTGTTCATTTAGACGTTGATTTCTTTGTCTTCGTCACCTACCTCGTCTTCGTCGACTTCTTCGTCTTCGTTTTTGTTGTCTTTGTCATCTTCTTTGTCATCTTCGTCTTTGTCATCTCCCTCTTCTTCGTCTGCTGATTTGTCTTCTTCATCTTCTGCGTCCCTTTCTTTTTTCTTATTCTTTGTCTCCTTTTTCGTAGTTTTCGTCTTCGTCGTATTCCTCATCTACTTTCTCGTCTTCGTCATTGTCTTCGTCGACTTCTTCGTCTTCGTTGACATCTTCATCTCCGTTTCCTTCGTCTTCTTTGTCAATGTCTTCGTCGAATTCTTCGTCTTCGTCCTCTTCTTTGTCATATTTTTCTTCGTCATCTTTGTTCTTTTCTTCTTCTTCGTTTCTTCTTCGTATTTTTCATATTCTTCTTCGTTTTCTTTTTCTTCCGCTTAGTATTCTCCGTCTTGTTTTTCTCGTTCTTTTCTTTTCTTTTCATTTTCTTCTTCATCTTCTTTAATTTTTTCGTTTTCTTCTCTTTCTTTTTCTCTTTCTTCTTCTCCTTCTTGAAATTAACCTGCCTTCCTCCATGCACAACTTCTCTTGCTGCCGATATTGAATTACGATTTCTACTCAAACGACAATCGCGTTCAACTTCAGACTCCGCAGATTTTATTGCAGCGGCGTCTTTGTTCCCATGAACGTAAGATTGAACGTTAGTCTTTTGAGTTCACTAAGCTGCCGTTGTGGCGAAGTGGATATCGGCTCGGAACGAGAAATCGGGGGAACCTAGTTCGAATTCCAGTTGAATTTCTTGCATTTACTTACGCGCAAATACCCTTGGGAAAGGTATTAATCCGTCTCTTCCCTCCAGTTATGGGTTAAATAATAGGACAGATTGGGTTCGGCAACCAGTCTACCACAGAAAGCAATGGCAACCTACTGCGGGATAATCTTCTACCCAGTCAGTCATCTCTTTCAAGACATGATCGCCCAAGCGTGTTTAACGTATGGCACTTAACTGACTGACTGAAGCTGCCGTAGACGCAGGCATTCAGCTCAGCCGCTGATAACATTGACAGGGTGTATACAGGTCAGCTAATTTTAAATTTTAGCTCAAATTATTCGTATTCTCTTGCCATTTTTCGATTTTTAAAAGAATTTGCGAGTATATTATGATATATTATGATATAATATGATATATTATGGCATAATATGATATATTATGATATAATATGATATATTATGATATAATATGATATATAATGATAAAGTATGATATAATATGATATATTATGATATATTATGATATAATAAGACATATTATGATATAATATGAAATAATATGATATATTATGATATAATATGATATATTATGATATAATATGATATATTATGATATAATATGATATATTATGATATATTTCACGTCTACAATTTTGGCGATATTTTTAGCGCTTTTTTCTTTTTTACGACATTTCACAGGTTCACTGCAGCAGCCTGTATGAATTTTCCCTTATTTTCTTCCTTTTACCATGTTTTATTTTACCCTACGTTATGTTCATTTTTTTAAAGATTTTTGGTGTTTTTTTATTTTTAAATGTTCCTATACACCATGGTTTATCCTCATTCTTTGCAGACTCGCAGTTGTCAAATAAGTAGCGTCTCTGTGCAGACGAAGATCATGTTGAACTTCATTCTCTGATGCTCGTGCAGCAGCCATAGCTGTACCATTTCCGTTCCAAAGAGATTCACGCTGGGCATCATTCCGTAAAGCTCTCGTGGCGGCCATACCTGGAGTAATTCTCTTTAGACGAAGTTCATGCTGAGCGTCATTCTCTGAAGCACGCGCAGCTACCATGGCAGAAGCATTTCTGCGCAAACGATGTTTACCTTAAACGTCATTCTCTAAAACTCATGCGTCTGCTTTCGCTTTTGCTTTCGTTGATAACCTAAGTTAACTTTCTTCGTTAAACACTGAAGCACTGGAAGCTGCAAGTTAGGAAACATTTATGAACACTCATCAATTTCAATTGACTGTGCAGATAAAATGGAGGTACTATTTTTAGCTTGTTGGCTCAAACGGCTCATTCACAGATTATTGCACATTTTTGGGCTGCCTACAATTCGATGAAGTCTCGCGTTGACTCCTTTGTCTACACAACTGACGTTTAGTGAAATGTACGGCGTTCTTTTTCTTTCTAGGCATTTAGATTGGGGGCCCGAAATTGGCCCAGAATGTGGATCTTTAAATATAAAGCAGAACCAGAGTGTTATATTTTTTTTGTTTTTTTTTTATCGTATCACCCCGAGCAAGGCGGTAACGCCACTGATGTGCAGGGGGCTACTTAATAGTGAAAAGATTGGAAAAGATAAAGCCGGAAACCACATCCTAAACAGGGAACAAGGGATGAGCCTCTTAACCTGTTCAATAGACATGGGTGGAGTGTGAACCGGGCGATAGATAGATCTATCTACTCCAATTAAAATTCAATTTATGAACCAGAATTCGAAATCGTAAACTGAGAGATAATTCTCATTCTTAGACGGCAATTTTTGGTTATATAAGCCTAACTTGCATTGTGGTCAGAACAGTAATTTTTCTAGCCGTCATCAAGGAAAAATTCATCAACAAAAACTTAAAAAGTGTTTAGATCGGACAGCTCAAGGATAAGTTAAGTCAGGAAAAAATTTTTTATGGATAAATTGAGGTCGCTCAATCTTAAATTCAAGAAATGCCTTAGTATAAGTTTTACAATTTGACACCTCTGGTGAGCTTTAGTGATGCAAAATTCAATTTATTGCAATCGTAGAATGTTTGTAGAATATCAGAATATTCTCCGAAAATGAAACTTAATAGTTAAGTACAGTGGCACCTCGATTTACGCAGTTTCGACTCACGTCACTTCGGGAGTTACGGCGTTATTTCCGTTCAAAATATACCCGTTCAAATACATTGATTCAAATATCAAAGTTTCGGAACTTGATCTACAAGTTATCCGATTTTGGCTGAACTGGCATAAGGACTCTCGAAGAAGAAGTGTTCGTAAATTCTAAGCGTTTCAGTGATTTCTGGCGTACTTTGAAAATCTATTCAAAGCATTTTTGCGTACATCATGGCATGATCGACAAGTGATCTAATTTTAATTAAAATCAAACCAAGGGTTTCGGAAGAATAGGATTTGGTAAAATGAAGACACACAAACGCAGAGTCATATCCATTTTTATAAATATAAATTAAGATAACATATTTGACGTAGCCTGTATGCATATACCACCAGGTCCATCTGCACCTCCTCTTCTGGTAGCCCTCAGACGCCGTGGTCCGAATTCCTGTCCCTTAAGCAAAGTGTAACCTGAAGACGCAGCTCCTTTCCTGAACTGAACCTTGGTCAACTTTCTCTTGAGACCAAAAGCAACAAATGGCAATTAAATTTAGTTTGTCACAAGGCCAAAAACATTGGGCACTCAGGGAATTTCGAATTCCCTGCTCGGTTGAAAGAGTCAATCAAGTTGGCCTCCTTATTCTACATCGACGTGGCGTGATTGTGTAAAAGGATTTATGTTCTCAAGTGATATGAAATACGCTGCAATATATTTAACGTACGTATAAGGAAAATTGCATGTAATGCGTCGATATCGCCCGCAGGCGTCGGAGAATGTTGTCCGTCATTTTTAAATGCAATAAACCGGAGTAGCTTCTGACAGGACACATTACGTCGCTACTCGTTTTACGATGGTAGGATTAGAAGATGTCCATGACTAATGTTGTCGTGGCAGGTTTTATTTGATAACCATAGTTTATTCTTGATAAAAGTCTATAATTGTTATCACGATGATAGGACAAACCTGTGAATAGAAAGTTCTATAAGAGAGAAGACTTAGATCTGAAAAACATCAATTCTTTTGTAGTGAATTAGTTACTGAAAGTGCGTTTGTATCGAAAAATCCCTTTTACATTTTCAAACTTTTGATTTTCTTCTAGATATGTCTCATACAAGACTTAAGAGCCACACAATGGTTGAGGTTGCAATTGAAAACTTATGATTAGTGATTTGTGTAACATTAACGAATTCTTCTGATGAATTTTGGTTTGTGGGGCCTAAACTGTGAATCAGATTGAACTAGTAAATATTTGATAAAGTCTGCAATGCTTTAGTTTTACAAGAGTAAGATTTACTAACAAAAATGAAGTCATCATGTTTATAATTTTAGAAGCTTCCATTTCCTCGTAATTGTTCTGATTAACTTTCCTCCATATTAAAAGTTGTTGTTTATATTACCACGCCCATGAGACAAGTTGCAAATATAAAAACTAGTAGGGAAACAAAACTACAATACTTCCTACAGGAAGTAGTTACAAAAAGTGGAAAAAAGGACTACTTATAAATTACAAGAAAATTGAATGCATGGTCATCAGTAAAAAGAGGGGCCCAAACTGCCAAATCCAAGTAGCTAATGCTAAAATTAAGCAGGTAACGAAATTTCAATACCTGAATAGTATTCTAACAAAGGACGTTAAGTCGACACTGAGATCCGAAGGCGTAGTGACATGACTAAGCATGCATCCCAGAAGATGAGTAGTGTGTTAAGAGACGGGAAGTCTTTACTGTAAACAAACAGGACAGTACTGGATTGTTATGTTATGTCTGTCTTTCAATATGGCAGCGAATGCTGGACAATCTCATCAAAGATGAAGGAAAGATTTAAAGCAATCGAAATATGGTCCTATAGAAGGATACTGAGGATACCATGGAAGGAACACATGAGCTCTCAAGTCTTGTTTGGGACATATATAGAAGAAAATCAAAAGTTTGAAAATGTAAAAGGGATTTTTCGATACAAACGCACTTTCAGTAACTAATTCACTACAAAAGAATTGATGTTTTTCAGATCTAAGTCTTCTCGCTTATAGAACTTTCTATTCACAGGTTTGTCCTATCATCGTGATAACAATTATAGACTTTTATCAAGAATAAACTATGGTTATCAAATAAAACCTGCCACGACAACATTAGTCATGGACATCTTCTAATCCTACCATCGTAAAACGAGTAGCGACGTAATGTGTCCTGTCAGAAGCCACTCCGGTTTATTGCATTTAAAAATGACGGACAACATTCTCCGACGCCTGCGGGCGATATCGACGCATTACATGCAATTTTCCTTATACGTACGTTAAATATATTGCAGCGTATTTCATATCGCTTGAGAACATAAATCCTTTTACACAATCACGCCACGTCGATGTAGAATAGATATTAAGGAGGCCAACTTGATTGACTCTTTCAACCGAGCAGGGAATTCGAAATTCCCTGAGTGCCCAATGTTTTTGGCCTTGTGACAAACTAAATTTAATTGCCATTTGTTGCTTTTGGTTTCAAAAGAAAGTTGACCAAAGTTCAGTTCAAGAAAGGAGCAGCATCTTCAGGTTACACTTTGCTTAAGGGACAGTAACTAATCCACTACACATGAATTGATGTTTTTCAGATCTAAGCCTTCTCTTTTATAGAACTTTCTATTCACAGGTTTGTCCTACCATCGTGATAACAATTATAGATTTTTATCAAGAATAAACTATGGTTATCAAATAAAACCTGCCACGACATCATTAGTCATGAGGTTTTGCAGAGGATGTACACGAGAAGGAAATTGATAGTTAACATCAGACAGCTAACGCTTTTGGGACATGTAATGAGGAAGGAAGGCTTAGAGGACTTGATTCTCATAGGATGGATAGAGGAAAGAAAGACAAGGGAAAGTAACGCATGACATACTTGATAGAAACGGGCAGCTGAATGTTGGAACGGAGATTCAGTGAGATAACAAGAAAAGGTTTTATTGAGAGCGACAAAAGATAGTGAGATGTGGAAGTCTATGATAGCCTAGGACCTGAAGGGACACGGAACATAGAAGAAGCGGCAATAAAGCATTTTTTGGTTTAAGAAATACTGTGGTATGTTTGGTTCAGTAATCCTGGCTAGCGAAGTTTAATTATAAGACAGGCTGAAAACCAGCATTCACTTATACCCACTTTTGGCCTCGTAACACATTTTTGCATTTTGCAATACTAGATAGTCATCATTTTATAGTTAAAATGGATAGATAAATTCATAAGTTCTATGTTAACAATTTATTCATTCGCTTGTGGTGCTTTTTCCAGGTTCTCGCTTTCCAGTCAATTTTGATCTTCAAAAATTAAATGCAGTGTCAATCATTATCTTCTGTTTTCTGATTTCCTTGCTGCTTAATAATGTTTTCTTTTGATTTTTTTTCCTTTTCATTGCATAGGGTTATATAAAAGAAACAAAAAATGGGCAAAGAGATTGTTTTTGTCTGATCATCAGATTATGCTTGTGGCTGTGTTATATTTTATTGGTCTGTGTGGAATTTCGCCTCGCAGTGTATTTGCATTATGTTGCAAAATTAAAAATAATTGATGTTATTTGAAATGTCAGAAAATGCAGGTGGCAAACTACATTTTGTTTTGACGATAGTGGTGAAATAAGTCAGCACCCGAGGTTTGACGGAGTAGAACGGAAATAAGACGTGTCGGGTAGGACACCTATTCATCATTCTGCAGACGGCAATATATATATATATATATATATATATATATATATATATATATATATAAATTTCAATATATAAAGTGTTGCAGTGCGTCATTTTGCAGTGTGGAAAAGCAAGTCATTGTGGGTCCAATTTATAGCCAATCGATTTTATAAGCGCAAAATCTTCATTGTGATACAGTCTATATTTCGTCATTTTTGCTAAAAAGATAATAAACATTTGGTTCGAGCTTATTCACGCTGAATTGTTACCAGTTTCATATATTCGTCATTTTCATTGAGAAGCATACCGTGGATATTTGGCTGAAGTTCATTTTGTAGAAACGGATATACAACAACTGTTTGTGTCTCCCGCGATATGAAATGGGTACCTATACTTTATTAAACTCTGTTAATTGCAGTACTAGATTGGTGACAAGATCTCATTATTTTATTGTTGAAGTGGCTAGATGTGACCGTAAGTTCTATGCTAACAGTTCTTTCAATTCTACGTTTCTCTTGTCTCTTTTGGTTTGTTGCTTTCCAGACAACATTCATATTCATAAATGTAAAAGCAATACTAATCGTTGTCTTCTGTTTTTTTAAGTTCTGTACTTTTGTTGTACATGCTCTTTAACAATATTTTTTCTTTTCTTATATAATTTAATACTCACTAATCCTGTGCGTCCTAGTGGCTTTGTTGCCTTGATTAAAATTAAATGATTAAAATAAAAAAAATGTACAAATATATTAGTTTGTCTGTTTTCTTTTAGCTCTTATTTTATTTGTGGATGTTTGTATCCTCTACGATTGGAAAGAAAATGTTTTCAGAGATTTTAATATTTTATATGAATATTTTATATAAATACATTTTATGATACATTTTATGATACATTTTATATAAATTTTTTATGATACATTTTATGATACATTTTATATAAATGTTTTATGATACATTTTATGATACATTTTATATAAATGTTTTATGATACAGAAATCTACGTGGAAATATCTTCTGATTTCTTGTTTTCCAGTCAACATTTAAAATTTAAATGCATTTATATGCATTGTTAATCGCTATATTTTGTCTTCTTAATTTATGTTCATTCATGTTTTGTTCCTTAATAATGTTACCTATTTTTGGTAGACTTTCACACTCAGTACCTTGCCTCTTTGTGTGTGTGTTTTTTTTTTTTGCCTTTCTTCAGAAGAATGCAGTAAGAGATGAAGATTATAAACATAAAAAGGAAAAATTATGATTGATATTTTACGAGAAATCTTGATGATTATTTAATGGGGAGCACCCACTCAGGAGACAATTGCATGCGGTTATACTTTTTAGGAATACACTATATAAATGGAACTTGCTTCTTCTTTTTGAAATACGGTGGAGAGTGATTCGATTCGATTCGTGGAGGCTGTGTATCGTGAACTTAAACTAAATGTCTGATCTGATTGAATCAAAGAATTGAGCTCTTCTGATATTTGAAATAGCGATTGATCAGCAATAGTATTTGCCGAGGGTAAAATAAGACGTTTCCCAAAGACCATTTAAATGATTTTGCATTCTCTCAGAGCTGTGAAGCTGAGCAGCTCTAGCTTAACTATGGTAGCATTTTATTTTGATATAATATTTAAGATACAACATGGTAGAAACTACAGAAAGTTCATTTTTCTCAGCTTCTTGTATTGAATATGGGAACTCCTACTAGCGTCTGGAGTGAACTTGAGACCCAATAATCGTTTTAAACATGGGGCCTTATTCAGAGGTTCATGGTAACCAAAAACGAATCTGCCGTGAAACGGTGATGAAATAATATTAACTTTGTTTTTCATGTATTTCAAATGACAAACCAGTTCTTTCCCCTAATGCGATATTTAGGTTAATCGGCGGGAGTTAGAAGTACAATGAACTTTTGTCTTCAGTGTCTAGTCAATCAAATAGCACCCCTTCACATATTTAAAAATATTTAAATATAAGGGAAGACGGTTTGAAGAATTTGACGCTCACAGTACATATTGGATGAAGGAACAAAGTGAAAGGAAAGAATAGCCTTCCAAACAAGCAAGTAAATGGTTGGAAAAACAGAGATTACCAGGAACAGCAAAACAGCAAAAGACAGAGATAGACAGACAAACAGACAGACAGAGGTAGACAGACAGACAGACAGAGGTAGACAGAACGAAAGGTGAGGAAGACGGAATCTGAATTCTTTTTCTTCCACTTGCTGTGTTCCCTCAGGACGTAGGCGAACATGGCCTTCAACATCTCTTTATCCCTTGTCGCTTATGAATATCCTTCTCGTATGATACCACTCATCCATCTGCTCAAGTTCATCAAATGTGGTATGCGTTGCTTTCCCAATTTCCTCTTACCCTCTATCCATGAACATCAAATTTTACAAACCGCCCTTCCTCGTAACATATCCCAGAAACTTCAACTGTCTTTTCCTGATGTTCAGTATCAGTTTCTTTCTCGTAATCGTCCTCTCCAGAACCTCTTTGTTGCTTACAGGTTCTACCCTCATCATCCTTCTGTAGAACTACATTTCGATGGCTTCAAGTCATTCCTTCATCTTTGGTGAGATTGTCCAGAATTTCCCAATAAGCGTAAAACTCATTCTTTTTATTTTAGCGGTCAGTCACGAATCTCTGATTGCCGTTTATAATAACGGAAAGAAAAAGAAATCAATAAAAGATAATTAATAGAAAAAAATAGTTATCTCAATTAATTATCAATTTTACACGCACTGACTTTTTATGACATTGCATGCAATTAAAATTTGGATTCTCCGTACGATAAACCATGCAAAGCAGAAAAGTGTCACAAGTCAGTGACTGCTAACTTCATTATCGTTAGAAGAATTTCCCCTTTACTTCCAAAATTTGATTTAATTATTTTATGATCGGTATTTAATAAAAATGATGCTTTTTTCAAATTTTAAATTAAAATACCTGTTTGATTAATCACCGTATCTAAATGAATCTAAAACTAAAAAGAAAGAATATTTTTACAATTATTTTATTCAATCTCATATGAAGAAGAATTTGAAAATGCATGACACATAAATGACTTTCTAGAGAGACGCTATTAGAGAAAATACATGAATAAGAATCAGTGGTATGCTGTATGATTGTTTCGATTTCGGGCTGAAGATGTCTTATTTTGTTGACGAAACTGCATTAATGTTCAAGATTTTTGTGTGATAGCTACAAGTTGCTAAAATCTTTAGAGTACATTATTTACATTGTTAGGACTCTTGTTCTCATCATTATTACCATGTTTACGACATTTCGGCCGTTTTACGATCTATCTGTCTTCAGGTGCTAAGAATTTTAAACTGAACACTTTATTTTGATGATTAGGTATATAATTCTCGGATGTCATGTAGTAATCTCCCTTCAACTCATCTCTAAGTTATTTGTTAACCAAAGAATTGTTCAATCAAAAGAAGAGTTCAATCGTGGCTATAGCAGTGGGGAACAAAAAAATTAAAGAGTTGAGTTAATAGGGGGAAAACTATATGACAACGCACATAGAATAAGAATTTTATATCCCAGTGATCAAAATAAAGGGTTTGGTTCAAAATTCTTAGCACTAAAGTGTTTTCAGTTTAATACCTGGCTACAGCTTGGGAGAGCAAATAGAGTTAAGTTAAAAGAAGATAACTGCTTGGCATCCGGAAGTGGCATCGCACATGAAACGAGAAAAATATAGAAGACTTTAGGCAGGTCGCGATGTGTTGCTATGGCTCCATTTCATGTTTTTGTATATTCCCTAACATTCCTAGCGTTACATACACAAAGTTCTCCTTAGTGTGTGGGCTGTACTTAATAAGACAATTTTTTGTATATCTCTTAAGCTGGGGTTTCCAGGGATTCCTTCAATGTGTTATTTTGTTCAGTTTTTTATCATTTCGAGTGCACCTACTATCACCGGTACGATTCTTGTTTTCAATTTCCACATTTCAATTCAATTTCTATTTCAATTTCCAGGTCTTTATATTTTGACAGTTTTTCGAATTCTTTGGTTGCTATGTTACAACCTGTTGGAGAAGCCATATCAATTAACAAACAAGTTTTGTTTCTGGTTTTTGACAATAATGTCCGGCCTATTTGCTTCAATTTTTTGTCTGCATAAATGGTGTAATCTCATAGAATGGTGAAATCTTCTACTTCTGTAACCGGTGCTGTGTGATGTTTATACCAGTGTTTGTTTACATATTTTTCATAGAGTTTGCACATTGTCCAGTGTAAATATTGCTCCACTTTATCGTGACAATTTTTATATTCATTTGGGGCAAGTACAGAACATCTTGAGATTAGATTGTGTGTTGTTTCGGGACGTTTATCGCAAATCCTGCGTTTTCGATCCACATATTATAAATATTATTTACATGAAAGTGCCTAGTGAAAAAACTTTGGTCTTGCGCTGCAAATATAATGATAATAATAATTATTATTTCTTTTTATTTCTGTTGTATACTCATTTCTTTGTGGGTCATCAATGAATGTTAACTTTATGAATATCGGTTTTATTAGCCCGTTCTGCATATCATCCATGCAGATGTTTGTCTTGCCCGCGTTGTTTCATCTGTTCAAGAGCTTCATCCATAGAATTCTTTTTCATATTTTTTTTCAAAGTTCAGTTCTTGGTTTCTGTTTTTACCTTTCTATAGAATCTACTAAATGTAAATCTCTTTTGTATTTACAAACTTCTTATATGATTGAATAGTTTTTCTTTCTGTGTTCGGCAGGATGTGGCTCCTTTCTGTCTATTCTACAAATATTTTCATGGCTCCTGCTCCAACTAACTTAAGTTACTGGTGCTCCCACCACAAGAATTTACTCGTGCAACCAGACTGGCAACAAGGTCCCACCCATTTACAGTTAGATCAACCAAATGCAGCCGACAATTCTACCCCAACAGGTTCTTTTCTCGCATTTCCTGCCAGTTGAACTCCCGTATACTTGCTTTCCTGACGGCTGCAACTTCCAGGAATTTAAATGCAATGTTAATTCCCATCTCTTATCCACTTGACCCCAGTCCGTTCTATATCACCCCGTATATCATGTTCTTTTCCTTTCTCTATACCTTCGCATTTGTCTTTACACCTATGTTCCCATCCTTCTTTGCCCTTTCACTGACACCCCCGTAAATGGTTCGTCTTTCTCTTCACTCTCTTTCTCACCTAACCTTTACTCTTATGTGGCCTCCTGCAACTCAGTGGCGGTACCATCTTGCTTGGGGTGAAACGATTAAAATATATATATATATATATATTTTCTAAATCTACAAAATTGTTAAAATAAAATATATATATATATATATATATATATATATATATATATATATATATATATATATATATAACATATATATATATATATATATATATATATTTTAACAATTTTGTAGATTTAGAAAATATATATATATATATATTTTAATCGTTTCACCCCAAGCAAGATGGTACCGCCACTGAGTTGCAGGACTCATAATAGTAAAGGTTAGGTGAGAAAGAGAGTGAAGAGAAAGACGAACCATTTACGGGGGTGTAAAAAAAAACTATATATATATATATATATATATATAGTTTTTTTTTTTAGCAACAAAAATATAGTAGATATAACAGTTAATTAATAATGCTGATCTTAATTTTATAAAATTTTAATACCAATGCCCACCAAGATTAATTTTAAGTCTTCCCACATATTCTCCAAAGTAAAAGTTGCTTTACTCTGATTGGTCCACATTGTACATACAATAATGCCTCCCTGATGAAAGAGGTCTTGCTTGTTCTTAACCTTTTAAAGCCATTCATTTCGAAATAACATCACTTGAAAAGACACAAAAAGTGTCGAAACAAAATACCTACTTTTGTAGTGATATTATAACATATCAATGTTATAATTTATTAATAAATATTATTATTATTATTAGCTCTACTTTGTATTGAGCACTTTTTTAAAAATAGTGTTTCTTTGGATGGGGAATATTATTCCACCCATACTTGTATATATATATATATATATATATATATATATATATATATATATATATATATATACAAAATAGTAAGGGAGACAAAGAGTTACCCTGAAATAATCCTCTGTTGATGTTTTTTCACCAGAGATATAAATTCCAACTCTATGAGTGAAGTGAGGTGTTGTTTTCCATATCGACATAGATTGTTTGTTGAAACTGATGAAAACATTTCATACTGTGTATATATTTAAAATTTTAAGATCATGGAATGGAATGTGATAAACTATGGGATGGCTTACAATTATCTATCCAATCAGTACAAGGCTTTTCTTTGCATTGAAGCAGTTTTTCAAGATCAACTTATTAATAAGTATTTGGTCCGTAAGAGCCATGTTCATACTCTTTTGTTTCAAGAGATATTATGTGATTTTTTATAGACAGAAATATGCCTGTTTTGTCAGAATAAATGTCAACAGTTTGTAATTAGTGGGAAAACATGTAATTCGTCTGTTGCTTTTTGGGACGTTTGTCATTATTCTTGGGTAGAAAAAAGAGAATTACTTCGCTTACTTATGCTGGAA
The DNA here is from genome assembly GCA_037127315.1 of Ascarosepion bandense. Lineage (NCBI taxonomy): Eukaryota > Metazoa > Mollusca > Cephalopoda > Sepiida > Sepiidae > Ascarosepion > Ascarosepion bandense. The sequence goes on from JBBBDQ010002406.1 coordinate 97,838, forward strand.
TTTTAGTAGGATTATTTACAAGATATGGATGTTTGTTGGCTCATTTTTCTGTGCTATACTTACAGAAGAAAGCCAAAACTTGGGAATTTTACCTATTCCTGGAAATTACCAGGTGTGCTTTTTCCAGTGAACTTTAAACATCCTCTTCTGGGATTCCCACCCATCTTTGTTTTCATTTAATTTTCATACGTTCAAGATCTTTTATAATTCTATTATCTTCTTTGTTATTTACTCTAAGGCAAGCCCATATTTTTCCTAAAACTGTATAAGCACTTCCATTGTTGTATTTGTGATGGGGTCACTTAAAAAAATTGTTTACTCTGCAAAATTTCTTAGCATCGGTTTGAAATATCTTGTGCGGTCTGTAGAATCTTGATCATTTTTCAAAACGTCTGATTCTTTGAGCCTTCAGTTGTATTGTTTGCTTTATTTTTCTTTAGCTGATAGGTCTTTATTTTCATTCAAATGTTTTTGTATTTTTTAAAACTCTTCTGCCTTTTCTAATCTAGACATTTGTTATTCTTGCCAGTTCATCGAGTATCGATAATCCACTTCTAACATGTTGAATTCCTTTCTCTATTTTATTTTCTGAGTTGGCTTTTCATGTCTTTTAAGTCTGTCTTGCTTTTAACTTGGATGTTTATTTTTTTATTTTCTGCTGTTTCTGGGGCTATATTGCTTTGTTGAGACGTATATGTGGGTCTCCTTCATCCAGAATTAGTATGAGTGCTGTATTATACAGTTTAATAGTTCTGGGTTTATGCTTTTTTGGTTGTAATTTTGGGAGTTATTCGCGTTCCTCTGTTTTAATATTTTGTGTCTGACTTATATTCTTCATGATTTCTTCTTTGCTTTCTTCAATAGTATACTTGTTTTCCATAGAATAATTCGGTTCAATATGTTAAGAACTCGTTTTGTTGGTCGCTTACGACTTTGATCATACGTTTTTAACTCTACTAATCTTTCAGCGTTACCTTCACATTGATTTGTATGTATCTCGGTTTCTTCATGATGATCGGTGATTAGTGCGATTTTAGTAGATTTTATATCCATTTCTGATTCCTTTTCATGTTCGGTTTATTCACTTATTCTGGTTGTACTTCTTTCATTTCTTTAATTTCAGCATCTGCCAATCGGTTATTTCCCATAACATATCTTTTTACATTGACTAGCTTATACTTTCTGCCATTTTTTCGACAAATATAACATTCGTGAGTGATGTTTACTGAGTTTTGTGCCACGTTTCAGAGAATGCAGTCATAACGAGTTTGTGTTGCTCGCGAGATTATTTTATTTCTTTAAATGAATAGCTATTGATCGAGTTAATAATTCAAGGGCCATCATTAGGATTATCCCTATTGTGAAGAACTAATGATTCAAGATTTTTGTGTAGGAGTTTGTTCCTATGGCATATTTTTCCGACGTCACGTAAATTCACTCCTGAGGGACGGGCTTCTTGCTTATCTTCTGGAAGAGCTATACTGGACATTTGTGGTTTCACTTTTACTTCTTGTTATTATTAGTGTTCTTCCCTACGGATTAATTTTTCAACCAGAGATCTTGCATTATAGATATTCTTCACAGAGTCCTACAATCACAGAGACCACATTTCACAAAATATTACTGTTTGAGTATACAACAAGCTAGAAGCTTGGATATACGGATGGTGGAATGGATAACGGCTTGGAAGTGTAAATCTGTAAGTTGAGCATCAATCACAAGTCGGGTTGGTTTATTCCCTTAAGAGCCCGTGCATTTACGAAATCTATGTACGCACCTCCTCCCCTCACCTATAGATTAATTAGTAGGATATCTATCAGCAAAATCATTATTATATATTTGCGAAATTCTTACAGCAAATAATTTATCGGCTTTAAAAAATCTTGATAAGGCGCAAAAATATATCAGTCAATCAGTATTTCATTGAATATTTTCAGTTCCAGGAAAAGCTGGCATCAGAAGTGATGGGGTCCTGGGTATGACAATAAACTACATCCGGCAGCAAGGCCTCTGTTTGGGAGGTTGTAAGGAGCATGGAACCACCTCTTAATTGCTGTTGTTCCCAGGTCCCCCCTGACCTGAACTGGTAGCACCTGTTATGGCAAATAGTTTATCCCCAAACTTGGGTCAAAACACTGAGAAATTATAAAAATAGACTTTTATAGAAATATATACATAAAAATAAACTGTTATAGAAATACATTTTTTAAGGAAAAATATTACCAACAATACATTTTTGAACGCAAAACTGGAAAATTAATAAAATATTTTTATCAAAATTTAATTAAATCAACCTTCTCACTATAACCGAACATTAAAACTTCTTAAAATCCAACCTTAAATAAGCATTAAATAAACCACAGATGTTGATATGCCGTTAAACAAAACTAAAACTAAAACTCAGAAGTGATGGGATATCTACTTCAATTTTTTCAATGTTGGGTCACGTTTGTTCGTATAGACCACAAAATTTGAATGTATTTACAACATTCTGGCAATTTTAATCTGGTGGTTTGTGTAATCCGATTTACTCAGACGTTCTCCGGTTTAGGGTGTCCTCATTTTCCTCTATGTTACTTCCATAATGCTGCATCCTCCAAACAAGAAAAGATAAAACTTCTCGTCACTCGATAAAAACACTTCTCACGTTCATGAACAAAGTGCACAGTGAATCAGCCTCGAGGAAGCATGCCCAACTGATAAACGCCAGGCAATTGACACCCCTATCCGTAAGAAAAACAGGATATTTACTGTAGCCGGTTTTAATTTCCCAAGAGAAAATATTTCAGTGTTAATGATAATTAATTTTTATTAGAAGGCGTAATGAAGAACCATGCTTAGAGTAGCAACTGCGTTCATTATTATTAGTATTGTTATTATTATTATTGCTGTTGTTGTTGTTGTTGTTGTTATTGTAATTATCATTATTTCTCGAGGTTTCTGATGTATATACATTTTTCTAGACCCCAACCAGAAGCCTAAAATCAGATATAGTTTCATTACATCGTTCACAGACATTTCATGTAAAAAAAATAAAAAATAATTCATACACATTTTACATTGATAAAGCCTTTCTTAATGTATGAACTGTAATTGCAATTACAATTTTTCTTATTTCTTTAGGGCATGAACTATTAGGAAACCGTGCAATGTGTCTATCGGAACATTTTTCTAATCAAATCGATGACTCCAACTACAACTGGAATTATTGATGTCATCATACTCCACGTTTTTCTGATTTCAAATATAAGATCCTTGTATTTTGAGAGTTTTTGAAGACCTTTAAAAATACATTATAACCTGAAGGAACTGTCATGCAAAAAGAAAAAAAACAGCACATTCCTCTTAGCTATTTTTGTCACGTTTTCGGGGTGATTAGCTTTAATTGTTCTGTCTGTATTCATTGTAAAATCCAATAAAATTGCCACACATCCTATCCCTGTAAGCTGGTATGGGTGATCTTCATACAAGTTTCTTGTAGTTTCTTTACATTAAACGTTGCATATTTTCCAGTGTTGGTATTGTCACACTATAACATGCTTTGCTTCATTTTATATTCAGTGGATGCTAAGAAATATAAACCGATCCTACATTGGCGAATCCGAAGAGATATTCAAATATTCAAATCCAGTAATGCTGGTCACCATATCTAGTAAATTAATGAAAATAAAAGAAGAATTTAACGTATGTTCTAAAGCGGGTTTGAGAATTTTATTTCAAAAGACCATTGAAAAATTAACCGTCATCAAATGTAAGCTATAATTTGATAACTCCAAGAATGAGCATAACATGATTAGAAAATACCCCATACTTTATAAAACTAATGTCTTATTATCAAAGTTTTATATGTTATTAAAAGGATGTTTGATTCAGTCAGTCAGTTCATTGCCATACGAGATACACGTTTGGGTGACCGTGCCATTTTTTTCAAGATATGACTGACTGGGCAAAGATTTTCCGCAGTAGATTGCCACTGCTTCTGCGTTAGAATGGTTGCCAACCAAGGCTATAGAACCCAATCTCTTTTGTTATTTAAACCATAGCTGAAGGGAAGAAACGGATTAATATATTTTCGAATGGTATTTAGGCGTAAGGGAATGCAATTAATTCAACTGGAATTCGAACTCGGCTCTCCGATTTCTGGTTCCGAGCCGATATCTACTGCTCCACAATTTTCTGTAAGCTCTTTTTCTTAGCAGATGTTAACCATGTATTAACTATTAAGTCGATTTTTGGAATTCAGCTACTCACCAGATTAAACCACAAAATTGAATATTGTTTACACGGCTGGGCTGCAGGTAACCACTCCAAACCTTTCAGCCTCAACAAAGTTCAAAAGCGCCTGTGCAGCATTGGAGGTGATGAAATGTTTTTATATATACAATTTTGTTACTACACAGGAAACGTTGCTAGTTTCCCGATACTCCGTCGCAACTTTTAGGACAGATGTTCAGGCGAACTCTATTTCTTCCACCAATCCAAAACATCACAGCTAGGACCTGCCGTAAGTCGATACCGCTTTATTACTTTCGGATTAATAAAGAGAACATTTTTCAAATAACATTTTCATAAGAACTGACAAACTCCTGAGAGGATGCTTCTCCGATCACTAAAATTATAACATCTTCAAGTCAAGCGTTAACAGTTATCTACTCTTTTCTTAAATTAATTTAAATCCCAAAGAAGGGAGTAAAGCCACCAAACAAAAGGTATTTACTAGGTGTGAAACAACTAGACAAGAGAAACAATACTAAGCAGCAGAATAATAGAATAATTATCTGAAAGACAATAGATAACGATTGACATTGCTTTTAATATTTGAAATCAAAAGTTGATTGGAAGGCATAGAGCCGAGAGAAAGTTTCAAAAGCGATAAGTGTGAGAAAAGAAAATGTTAGCTTAGAACTTATGGTGACATATCCTCATAATCTACATTCTTACCTCTCTATCATAGCATTTTGTATGCCTCTACTTTAGGTGACTCTTGAGCTGTATATTGGGTTAACAATAGTTATAAAATCTCTCATGAATCCAGAAAGTATTACAGAAATTTAGATCTTTTTATTTAGTTTCTGAGTTTGTTTTAATTATTTGTTTCCGTCGAAAGTCAGTTTTCCTGACCCCGTCTTATCGTTGCTTTCTCTTTATCGAGGTGTTAATGTGACTTTTACACCTGCGCTTGATGGAAGAATTTTGTTACCTCCCGGTCGGCAGGATAAAGCGGTTTCTTTTCTTTGTTTTTTTAATTAAGTCCAGCACTGTAACTTTTGGTACGTATCTGTGAGCTCTTCTTACGACTTCTGGGAAAACGTCGAAAATTTCAAAAGAGATTTTATCGTCGTAGATTTTCAACACCTGAACCCATCGGTGTAGTGTAGACGTCAGGAAATATGGCATAATGGCGTCAGAATGGTTTGTAAATACCTTCTGCAAAACAAACAAGTTTTGGCTTTTAAAAAATATTGGATCAGAGTAAAAGTTCGTAGCGCCGGTTAAGTGAATTTTAAAGACAATATTAAGAAATGAGTTGTTTTTATAGTCTCCAAATTAATTGAAGCTCTGATTTTTATTCGATTTCTTCCCAAACAAGGAGATAAAGCCACTAAGACATAAAGGGTCACTGAGTGTAGAAGAATTAGAAAACAGAAACAACTAAAAAGAAAGAACAAAACAAGAGTAATCAGGATGTGTGTTGTGGTGCAGTGGATATCGGCTTAGAACAAAAAATTGAAGAGCCGAGTTCAAATTCTGATCGAATTCGTTGCATTCACTTACGCGCAAATATTCTTGGGAAAAGTATTAATCCGTCTCTTTTCCCTCTAGCGAAGTGTTGAATAGCAAATTCGATTCTATAGCCTTGATTGGCAACCAATATTTCGTAGAAAGTAATGACAACCTACTGCGGGAAAAACATTTTTCTACCTAGTCATTCATGTCTCTTTCGAGACATGATCGCCCAAGCGTGTATCACGTATTTTTTTTTTATAATCATATCGCCCCAAAGCAATTGCATTACAACTTGAATATTAGGCAAATTCGTTTATGTTTTATATTTAAGTGATTTTAATGGCATATCAATCTATGTGGGTTATTTAATGACAAAAAGCTAGGAATTTAAATTATTTAAATGTTAGGTTATAGTGAGACTGTTGATTTAGTCAAATGTTGATGACAAATTTAATTTTTAACTTAGAAAACTGAAAATGTCTTCTAGTTTCGTATTAAAATGTATAAACGCAGTATTTTTTCCTTCAGCAATGTGTTATGGTAATAATTTTTTTCTTTCAAAAATTTATATTTTCCTATAAAAGCATTTTTATACTTTCATCGTGCTTTGACCCCAGCTTGGCGGGGGTTAAATATTTTCTCATAGCTGGAATCCTAACAGGTGCTACTACTCTGGGTTAGGGTAGATCTGGGAACAACAGCAATTAGAGGTGGTTCCATGCTACTCACAACCTCCCAATCAGACGCCTTGCTGCCGGGTTGAGGTAAATTTTTGTTTTATTTTGATTGGTACGTTTTTTACACTTTATCAATCATTTGCAGAAGCCAGAAAATAATTACAGTATTTTGTGTTTAGATAATAATTGTTTAGGGATATATATTCCCCATACACTGTTGCAGATGATTTTTAAAGCTTTCCAATACTTGGAAGTTTGGAGTATCTTCAGTTCTTTCTCGTGGTTTTCTTTCGAAATCTCAACACGGAACAGTATCATTCCGACAAAACATGAAGTAAGCAGGAAAAGTTTATTGTTGCATTTATAGATTCTCCAAAATGAAAAAGAACATTCAATAGCAAATCTAAGGTGTGCACTGTCTAAGCCATGTTGGTAACTGATGTACCACCCCAATGGTCCGTCCGAACAATTTTCTCCGGCGGCCGTTCTCCACGCTGTGATGTTTGCCGGGAGTTCGTTGAAAATGTCGGCCGAACAGCTGTGGGTACAAGATTGACTATAAGGAACGAACTTCCACAACTTGGATGAGTTGAAAAGGATGCTTTATTCGTTCAGAGTTAGCCTTGTCGGTTGGGGCAGGCGAATGTGACACCCAGCTCTAACTCTAATTAATGGAGATCAACAAATCCAAACTGAACGAAACAAGACGAACGGAGATTCTTCCTTCAAGCTCGCACCCGGCTGACTCCCTTCACTTTTCTCGTCTTAACTGACTGACTCGGAAAAATTACCTGAATTTATCCAAAATTGACCGGAAATCCGGAAATGCTTTAGACCACCGGTGACAAACACCGGCGACTGTAAGTCTGAAATTTTAGTTATCTTTTTTTTTATCTTAATAAGGCTTCCGCCGGAAAAGGCTTAATGTGTGGTCAAGATACAGTAAAGGACAGCCTTTGACCGGGTCATCGAAAACCTACCTGCTGAACTTTATCACTGAGTCAAATATTTACCGGAGGACAATTTTCATCATAAAAGAAAAAGCGTTTATTTTTTTTTTCCTCTTCTTTTTCACTTTTGTTAAATATGTTTTTAAACTATTTTCTATTCTAATCTATTTTCTATTTTAATCTATTATAATAAAATACATATATGCCTAGTTATCGTGTCACACTGATGATATCTGAGAAACATGATAAGACTTTGTCATATAACACCGCTGGAAAACAAGTATCGTCTTGACAGACAACTAGGAAGACATATATAAAAAATATAATCTATATAATACACGGTTGTGTAGAGTATGAATGATAGCCGGAGAGAGATCGCGCACAACGTGGGAGCCGTCAGGGAGTCGTTAGCCAGTCTCTGCTTCCTTAGCCAGCCGGGATCTCTGTCTTGGGTCAAAACCTCTAGACTTATGCAACCACAAAATACCTACTCATGTTTTCTTTTTCGAGTTGTCGTATAACTGACGTCATCTACGACCAAATACATATGTCAATCATCAATTGACATATGTCAATTGCCTTTCAAGTCGGTTGCTGCCTTTGTTGTCCCGCCAACAGCATCCACAATCGGATGTCAATCATTCATATCTTTCTCTTTCAAGGTAATATATTAACCTAGATAAAGATACTATTTCTTTGGTGATTGCATGGGTCATTTAAATCCTCGTGAAGCATGCTACAAAACCATTTTAGGCTCTAAATACTACTATTTTTTTTATTCTTTTTTCTTCATTTTACTATATAATGCTTAATTTATTTCACGAAGGGTTGTTTTCAGTGTTGAATTCTGCTACCATGTGTTTTAAAATCATCATTAGATATTCTCACGCATTAAAATATTGAACCAAGGCTACCACCTGAGACAGGATAATTCTAAGATACACGGTTTACCTTGTTCAATATACTGTTCAATATAAACATCAATTTCCTTATATGGAATGATCGGTAAACTTATACTCCGTTAAATGCATATGGGGCATGATGGATCATCGCTTGACTCATTCAATCCCACCTACATCACTTCGGTCTATGGCTTTAACTGTTGTACCAGGCATGAAATAATATATCGCAGATCGGTAGATTACAATAATTAGATACGTAAGAAAACAAACAAAAAGGCTCAGACATCTCTGAATGATATAATTCATCTATATTCCGACTTATTAGGAAAACTTGCAATAAAATAAATAAAAGTGATATTGCAGACATCAAGGAAATATTTAGCCACGTCCCTGAGAGCAGGAAATATGTGGAGTGTTGAAGGAGTATAGATACTCTTCCAAGAAGAATAAATTGGGGACTTGCAAATGAAAACCTTAACCTATAGGAGAGTTAATAAAAAATATTTCTGTTATTATTATTACAAGCACTTAAAAAAAACTCCGGCATGGGAATAACTGGATACCCAGTCTAAAAATAAAGGGACCTGTAATCAAACTTATGGATAATTTTGAAGAAATAACTTTGAATTCAATTCACTCTATGAAACTTCAAAACCTCACTGTAAACCTGATTTGGGTAAAAGACTGATTTGGGCTGAAAGTTCTTATCTTTTTTAATCATATCGCCCCAAGCAGGCAGTTGACTACCACTGGTGCGCAGGGGGATACATAGGAGTAAAATTATGAGAAAGAGTGACAGCTTATAGGGGGTGTCAGGAAGTGAGTAAGAGACGGATGAGAATACTGACGAGAGTGGAGTGGACGGTGAAAGGAGCATGAGAGAGAGGATGCAAATATGTGGAGTGTTGAAGGAGTATAGATACTCTTCCAAGAAGAATAAATTGGGGACTTGTAATTATAGTTGAGAAAAATAGGTCTTGCAAATGAAAACCTTAACCTATAGGAGAGTTAATAAAAAATATTTCTGTTATTATTATTACAAGCACTTAAAAAAAACTCCGGCATGGGAATAACTGGATCCCCAGTCTAAAAATAAAGGGATCTCTAACCAAGCTTATGGAAAATTTTGAAGAAATAACTTTGAATTCCTCAATTCACTCTATGAAACTTCAAAACCTCACTGTAAACCTGATTCGGGTAAAAGACTGATTTGGGCTGAAAGTTCTTATCTTTTTTAATCATATCGCCCCAAGCAGGCAGTTGACTACCACTGGTGCGCAGGGGGATACATAGGAGTAAAATTATGAGAAAGAGTGACAGCTTATAGGGGGTGTCAGGAAGAGTGTAAGAGACGGATGAGAATACTGACGAGAGTGGAGTGGACGGTGAAAGGAGCATGAGAGAGAGGATGCAAATATGTGGAGTGTTGAAGGAGTATAGATACTCTTCCAAGAAGAATAAATTGGGGACTTGTAATTATAGTTGAGAAAAATAGGTCTTGCAAATGAAAACCTTAACCTATAGGAGAGTTAATAAAAAATATTTCTGTTATTATTATTACAAGCACTTAAAAAAAACTCCGGCATGGGAATAACTGGATCCCCAGTCTAAAAATAAAGGGATCTCTAACCAAGCTTATGGAAAATTTTGAAGAAATAACTTTGAATTCCTCAATTCACTCTATGAAACTTCAAAACCTCACTGTAAACCTGATTTGGGTAAAAGACTGATTTGGGCTGAAAGTTCTTATCTTTTTTAATCATATCGCCCCAAGCAGGCAGTTGACTACCACTGGTGCGCAGGGGGATACATAGGAGTAAAATTATGAGAAAGAGTGACAGCTTATAGGGGGTGTCAGGAAGTGAGTAAGAGACGGATGAGAATACTGACGAGAGTGGAGTGGACGGTGAAAGGAGCATGAGAGAGAGGATGCAAATATGTGGAGTGTTGAAGGAGTATAGATACTCTTCCAAGAAGAATAAATTGGGGACTTGTAATTATAGTTGAGAAAAATAGGTCTTGCAAATGAAACCTTAACCTATAGGAGAGTTAATAAAAAATATTTGTTATTATTATTACAAGCACTTAAAAAAAACTCCGGCATGGGAATAACTGGATCCCCAGTCTAAAAATAAAGGGACCTGTAATCAAACTTATGGATAATTTTGAAGAAATAACTTTGAATTCAATTCACTCTATGAAACTTCAAAACCTCACTGTAAACCTGATTTGGGTAAAAGACTGATTTGGGCTGAAAGTTCTTATCTTTTTTAATCATATCGCCCCAAGCAGGCAGTTGACTACCACTGGTGCGCAGGGGGATACATTGGAGTAAAATTATGAGAAAGAGTGACAGCTTATAGGGGGTGTCAGGAAGTGAGTAAGAGACGGATGAGAATACTGACGAGAGTGGAGTGGACGGTGAAAGGAGCATGAGAGAGAGGATGCAACTCAGTGAGATAGGAGATGACTATTGACCTTAAATTTAAATTCTTGGAGATTGTAGTTGTCGGGGAAGCAAGGAAACGGAAAGAAATTCCACAGGCAGGAAGTGCTAATAAAGAAGCTGTGGGAGTAGAGGTTGCGTTTGCATTTTATTGGTGTCACAGTAAAAGGGTGGAACCTAGTTGCTAATCTTGTGGCTCGAGTAAATTCATACATAGTGGGCACCAGTGAGCTAAGTTCATCGGGGCAAAAGCAGTGGAAGCATTCGTTGAAGAGACACAGGGAAGCCATATTACGTCGCTGAGAAAATGACTGTATCCGAGCTGCCAAGTCGGGATTGATCGCATTACAAGGACCCCGAGGTGGATAGCAGGGTCACCCGACTAGATGTAGCAGCAGTATTCAATTCAATGGCAGATGGAAGATTTATATATGTGCAGGATGGTTTCAGACGGGAAAAACAAAGGAAACTGAATTCTTAGAAGCGGATTTAGCTATGGATTCGACATAGTCATTCCACTTGAGATCTGTTGTGAGAGTTAACCCGAGGAGGCGCAGTGTTCTGCTTTCAGGGAGATTAGCCTGATCTATGCTAATCCTTTGGAAAGATTGTCTGTAATAGATAATAGACAGTAGCTTCGTTTTGGAATCATTAAAATTCACGAGCCATTTCTTATCCCAGTTCCTTTCTGGGCCAAAATTCTAATTCAAGCTGAAAATTGAGTTCGTCAAATTACAAACTCAGTAAAACTTCAATATTGAGTTTTTTAAACTTTTTTTTCACAAGAACTTCAAAACCTCGCGTCACGAATCTTCTCACTTGAATTTTAATTTTTTAGAAATTTGAAAAAAATAAAATCAATTTCCTTAAATTACACATGTTTGTATATATTTTAAACTGAATTCAAAACAAAAAAATTAAATTCAGAAAGTTTTTGTGTTACTTAAAACTTAATCTAAATTAAATCTTTTGAAATTACTATTTTCTGTTTCATTTATTTTAAAATTTTAATTTTCAAACTGTTCTCTCTATAACACGACCCCTGGCTGAGTTCATCCAACCTTTTAAGCTTCGGTCGATTCCGCTCACGTTGTGTTGGTATATAATGATAACCAGATTTAAAACCGCAATGACACGGTGTGAATTTATATATATTTATATATAACGAATAAATACAGGATTACAAGCAAATCAAAGTTAAGTAGAGAAAAAATATCAGTTGGTTGGTATTTCCGTATCACGATAATATTTGAATCCTATTGTCTCCATGAGACGATAGTTTATTCAACTTTGATAAATTCGCTTACTTCTCCCAACAAAAGCAATTCTGCACTCATTGAATTCCGATTCCGAATCCGTATTTTTAAATTTTTATCACTTCGGCTATTTTCCCGACAAAAATAATTGTACTCTCCAACTTTTAAAGAATTTCACTTGAAAATCAGCTAAAATTAATACCAGCCATCTGAAAATGGGGTTACACCTCATCTGAACACACATCCCAATGCTGTATATTCAAGCAGACGGACAGACAGAATTTGTCATTTAATTATTTAGATTCTTTAATTACAAAAGAGATAAATGTATAAAAAATTCGAGGAATTAAATTAGATTATTAAATTTCACCAAATATCTCGTATTAATGAAAAAGTTTCAGTGAAGAAAAACCGATAAAGATATTGATAAGATATATTATAAGAATTATTAATTAGGTTGAACAAAATGATAACTTAACGTATAAAAATAAAAGCAAATTACTTTATATAATAACATTGTGTTGTAAAATTTGAACGAAAATTAATTTAAAGTTAGCCACAAAAATCAATTGAAAATTAGAATGTTTTATTATTCATATTTTATGTTCATTTAAAATTAAAATTCTTTGCAACAAAAATCATGCTTCCTTCAATTAGTTAATAAGCAGCAAACGCACCAACGCCGAATAAATTGTAGTAGAAAATGTAGTTAATAAATCAAGAACTCATTTTGAATGATATACACCATGAACAAATTATATCAAATTTATTATTAGATAAAACTTGGTCAACTAGAGTGTATCCTCGATAATTCGTGACACTATATTTCCGAATACGATTTTCTGGACAAGAAACGAAGAAGAAAACTGAAATCATCGAAGGATGTTTTCAATCAATCAAACAAAACTCATTCAAATATTTCATTTCAGACAAACTTTTCGGGAATTTAGAAAAAAATGTACATAGATGTAAACGATGCAGAATGAATAACGGTTTCAATAAGGCCCAAGATTATGTCTTAATCATTAATTCGCTCATTCTAAACCACTAAGATATCACTCCACTTTCATCCTCTACACACACACTAACAGTTGACATTATCACTATTTCGAAAATCAGTTCACACAAACAGGTCGATAACACGTGTATATGCCAAAAATTCAACTCCTTATTTTTTCCGTTCATAATAGTAACAATTATCTTTTAGAACTCAACAAAAAATTAGAGAAAAGAAAATCTCATACCCTTGTATTTTCTAACTACCTTATACTGACACTCATTACACCATCTGTAATATATATATGTATATATATATATATATATATATATATATATATATATACGAGAAAGTCTATGCACTTAACGTATACAGTTCATTGTATGTTGTTAAGGATTTAAACGAAGATAGTTAGAGTTGCCTCCCTTAGACTGCAAATGGATCCTCGACGTTTCACAAAAATGATATATATATAGTAGAAGTATTCTACCTACAAATTCAATTTTTAGCACTCGGAGAAAATATGCGTTGACAGAGTGACATATAAACAAAACAACAGAACCATTTTGCTTAATTAACTAATACATTAATAACAGAAGACATCAATGTAACAAATATGTATCCCAAAGCTGGGTAGATAATAAAAAGGAAGTCCAGTGACAGCATCTAAACATGCTAAATAAACAAATATTTAATAACAGTTCATGGAGCCCTTAATAATTTTATGTTATGATGCATGCATTGAATATTTGGAGATTATTTGCATGTTCGCTGAAACATTAAGGAATTGGTGTATGTGAACCTAACTGTGTGTGAATTCTTTTCTTTTCCTTTCTTTCTTTTTTTATTTTTTCGGAATTTTATCTTCCGTATAATTCTATCTGGGAGCTTTCATTCCTTTTTCATTCGGTTCAGCTCAAGCATCTCTTTTAGACTAATCTTTATCTGAAGCATGTTTTAACTCATTGCATGCGGAGTTGCAGATAAACTTTATCCATCATGGATTTTCTTTCGTGGTCATGTTTCGATCCTTTTTCATGGTCGAAATACCACGTACCACTAACTTTTCATTGTGCTAGATATTTTCTCACATAAATTATGATAAATCTGTACGGCCTCAATTCATTTCTGCAACTGTCTATAATTTATTTTCCCTTGTGATCTCTCTTCATGGGCCACTGTTTTGTCTTCTGGTTGGCTGTTGTTAAATCCATCGTACCTGAGCGGTTAAAGAAATGTCTAGTTAAATGCGGTTTTCCCTGATTAAAGGAAACACAGCTTCGATTCCTTTCGAGAAGCACATTTTTTTAAATACGACTTTCTATTGTTGAGGACTATGAAAAGAACAACGAAAAGAGTACCGAACCGCTATGAGATGTAATCCTTTCTTTATGGAAGTGAATGCTGGAGAAACTCCTCAAAAATAAAGAAGATACTTGACGCAGCAAAAATGTAGCTCTACAGAAGGATATTGGGAATATCAAGTGAGCCACGACTAAGTTGTAAAGGAAATGGAAACAAGAATGATACATAAAATAAATATCAAAAAGTGACATTTGACATTTCTAAACCATATACTGAAAAACGAGGGCTTGGAAAATTTGATACTCATAAGAAAGACTGTCATTCGTAAAATGACAGGAGAAACACTGAAGATGAAAATGGAGCATTACATACCGACTGAGCTGAAATGAATGGCGGGGCAGGTTTTATACGAGTTAACAAAAACAATATTAAGAGTTCAAGAAACAAGAAATTGTGGAGAGCCATAATCGCCAACGTCTTTAAGGGAAAAATATATAACGAGGAATGAGCTTGTGTAAATGGATGACAGAAGAGGGATTCGGAGAGATGGAAAAAGGAAAATATTAAAAGATAAAAAGACAAAAATGTGTGGAGAGCCATGATCGCCAACATCTTAAGGGAAGACAGTACATAAAAAGGAAAGAGCTTGAGTAAATGGAGGACAGAAGAGAGATTCGGGAAGATAATAAAGATATGAAATATGAAGAGCTAAAATGGACAGGAACGCGGAGAGAGTCATAATAACCAACGTTCTGAAATTATACAATGTATAAAAGAGGAACAAACTTGTGTAAATGGATGACAGAAAAGGGATTGGGAGGGATAACAAAAGAGAAAAAAGTTATTAAGAGCTATTATAGACAGGAAATTGTGGAGAGCCATGATCGCCAACGCCCTAAAAGGACACAATACATAAAGAGAAACGAGCTTCTGCAAATGGATGACAGAAGAGGGATTTGGAGGGATAACAAAAACAGAAAATTTATTAAGAGCTATAAAGTTCAGGAAATTGTGGAGAGCCATGATCGCTAACGCCCTAAAAGGACACAATACATAAAGAGAAACGAGCTTCTGCAAATGGATGACAGTAGAGGGATTTGGAGGGATAACAAAAACAGAAAATTTATTAAGAGCTATAAAGGTCAGGAAATTGTGGAGAGCCATGATCGCTAACGCCCTAAAAGGGACACAATACATAGAAGAAGACGAATTATATCAGCGCATTATTATTACTCTTTTCTGACAGTGTTTCCTACTTTGAATACGACCAAACTCTTATTGATTCTCTTGTTGAGAAAAAGAGAATAACTTCATTGGAGTTAGTATCTGCAAAAACTAAAAGTAGTATTTACGTTCGCAACAGCAACGGAAACTTTGGCGTCGCAAAACCTTCTTTTTTTTCTTTTTTACTTCATGCTTACTTTCCGACGTTACCATTCATGTTATCTGTGTATAAAATAATGTGATCATTAATTATAGATCTATCTACGGGCAAAAAGTAAAAAAAAAAAAAAAAAATAGGAGAAATATTGGTAAAAATGTACTGAAAAAGCAACAAAATAAAAGTACCATCAAAATATTCGAAGAGAAATATATGAAATAACGTACTATTCAAATGAAAGCAGAAGAGTCTACAGGAAATGATTCTGCCAGTTGGGAGAATCTCTTTTTCACTTTACCATTGTCGTTGCACGCTAGCGGCAAAACTCACATTCGATGGCGACATGACATTTATTTCAATATGTTACTTTTTTGCGAATTAATACATTAATTACTGTTTTTTTTTTTACTTGTTAAGCTTGGCTTTCTTTTTTCGATATAAATTGTTTAGTTTTAGCCGCACGTATATTTTTGATCAGAGTTCGGACATTCTGTTCGTTTAGATTGAAGCAGTAAGGTGTAGGTTAATGTCTCTTAAATTGGCCATGTGTCATACATAACCAAACTTCCTACAACTTAGGATTATTCGCTATCATCAAAAGTGTTGGAGATCGGAGTGAGTGATAGAATAAAATATACCTTTTGTATGTTTAAAAAGAAATTTATTGAGAGAAAAAAATAGCATGAATTTGTAGAAGTTAAACGTTCCAAGAAAAATAATATCAAGAGGTTAAATGTTCGTAGTAGTCCTTGCAAGAGTGAATTTATGTGTACGTAGGCAGGAACGTATGTATGTATGTATGTATGTATGTATGTATGTATGTATGAGAATTTATTGTTGGGTAGGATTGACTTTGAATTCATCGCTTGGAGTAAATGGTGAAAAGGAAGGAGGTGAGAAGTGAGAGGTGAGAGATGAGAGGGAAAGATAGAGACAATAATAATTATGATTGCTTGACATTTGTGTTAATTGCTCGTCATCTTAACTCTCTGAGGAAAGCCGATTTTGTTCCGTCTTTTATTTCGTTTGTGAATTCAATCCCGAATGCTATGCTGGCCTTTCTATTGGTTGCTATGGATGGAATAAATAAATATCTGACATAAAAAAAAAACATTATCAAAAGAGAATTATTTGCTCTACTCAATACTGACTAGAGCAAATAATGCTTAGTTAAAATTTATAATCTAAGTACAAAATGGGTTGAAACAAAATAGTTACTTTTTAGTGATGTTATAACACACTAATGTTATAACTTATATATATATATATATATATATATATATATATATATATAGGCGATTCTATATATACTTATATTGTATAATATAAGTCGATTCTATATATATTTATATATATATATATATATATACATATATATATATTTGAAAATGTTTTTGTAGGTACAAAATATATTCAAGAGTTAAAAGTGTGTAGCTTTGTGTTACACATTATAGAATAGTAAAAAAGGGAAGCAACCGGTTTTACTCCCGCTCGCCAGGTCTCTACGGGAGATTTAAACTAGAATTAAAATACAGAAGTGTGTCATGAAAAATGAGGGGGAAAAATTATGAATACAAAGAGCTAGAGACTAATAATATCGAGCCCCAACAATTCACTCTGTTTGCACAGAGAAGATTTATGGGGCCTGATATATAAAGCCTTTAGCACCTTGAGATAGAACAAAGAGTGTGACCGGGATAATAACATTCGCAACACACTTTCTATTATTTAAAAGGTGCTTGCAAATGGCAGAACCGTAAGTATTCGGGACGAGTACATTTCAGAGTAAGGTGTGGCTCCTAATCTTAGTGGGCATGTTGCTTTATTCTCATGTCCAGACGCTGAGTAGTTCTCCCTATGCAGTCGGCTCCGCATTTACAATTATATTTGTAAATAATGGAATTAATCTGGTGGGGAGGAAGAGCATCCCTTGCGTCCAGAAAATAACACGGGCCGAGTTTGAATTACTATATATATATCTCAACCGAAAAAAAAAAAACATTGAGCATCAAAATGATATTTGTCTAGCCTTGCTTTCACATTTTGATCCTATCCAGGGAAGTCTCAGATAAACGGAGCAATTTTTAACTGTAATGAACTTATCCTTTCTGAATTCCTAAAACTTGTTACGGATAAACGAATGAGTAGTGTCAGGGGGATACCCTAAACTTCATAAGGTTTCCTTCACAAAACTAATTTCATCATCAAGGAATGACTCAGAACATGTCATTAATGCCCTATGAACTAGGATTCTAATAATGTTTATCTTACGTTTTTTAGGACAGAAGGAATCCCAACGCGTAAACTGAAGTGAGAAAAGTTGTATGGGTCCGATGCACTAGAACATCTAAAATGGCCCGTTGAGAATTTGATTCTTTCTCAGCTGTAAACCTCAGTGCTGCATGAATATTATAAGAAAAGAGTAAAACTGATCTGCCTCAACTTCATCATTGAATAAACAAAAGGTGTTGTCAACATATCGATAATACAGTTGGGGTCGAAGTAAACTACTACGTATTCTCTTCTCGTGAAAGCCCACAAAAATACAGGCAAGTGCTGGACACAAAGGAGAGCCCATAGCAAACCCTTTAATCTGTCGCTACATAGTATTATTGAAGCTAAATTCAACAGATAAAATAGCAAATTTCATCAACTCCACAAAAACCGATTCAGGAATGCTAGGTGGAGACATAGAACTACGATAAAGCAAATCGCAGAAAATATCAATTGTCTCCAAAAGAGAGACACAAGTGTATAATAAAGAAACATCAAAGGAACATATAAACCTACCTGAAGAAGACAAATTTTGGATGCGGTCAACAAAGGAAAAAACAATCCTTTAAACAAAATCCACTCAAATGCTGCAACAAGTGTTCCAAAAGTAATGACAACCACTTGGTTACCTTGTATTGTGCTGATCCAACAATTGACAGAATAGGTTTCAACCTTACTCCATCCTTGTAGATTTTTGGAAGCCCATACAACCGGGGACGAATGAATCAAGATGGAAGAACCTCATTGGAAATTACATGGGAAAGAACCCCGCTTTTTACCCACCTCAAGAGTAATTTTTCAAGTTTTATTTCACTTGAGGCAGTTGCATCACATGTATCAGCAGATCCAAGCTTTGTATATTTAGAAATGTCATCCATAATTAAAGATATCTGCTCCATCTAGAATAACAGCACCAGCACCTTTATCTGGTCTGGAGATTACTAAATTGAAGTTATTCTTCAGTGAATTAATTACATGTTGACATTCAGCTTTCTACTGAGGCAATATAGGAACTCGTAAACATGTGTGCCGAATTATTTATTTGGGCTTTTAAATCACTGACCGTCTCAACGGAAAAAGGTGTAAGTCTAGCCAACTGAGCAAAAAAGACTTTAAACTCCGAAAAGATTTCTCCTTATAAGGCATAGGTGGTGGAATGCAGAAATCTAATCCATGAGCAAAAAGAAACGGTTCAAGCTCAGTCAAATTTTGATTTCCTGGTATCAATATCAAATAAGTTTTTTTCGTCGTAAACTGAATTTTGAAGGCTAAATAAGTCCTCTGAGTAAATGGTATCATGGCTGAGACTAAGAACTACAATTATACCTACTTAGAGCCAAACCTGAAGCAAAAACTAAAATAAAAGGGCTGAAAAAAATACAGACATACAGACACACACACAAACATCTTGCCTTTTATATATATATATATATTGTCGATTTTTTGCACTATTGTAAGAACTGCAACCTTAAAACATCGAAATATACCTTTTCTTATGTCTTTGTCTATGAGTGTATCAAATTTGATTAAAATCGGACCACTCCTTCTATAAGCCGATTTTTTCGATTATCGATTTTCGATATTTATCGGGGTACCTCGACACAAACCATAACTAAGAACACTCGCAGACGCTTATAGTACAATTGTGTAAATTTTAAAGAAAATCAGTTCAGCCGTTTCGGAGTCTATAGGTAGCGGACACACACACACAGACACACACACACATACACACACACAAAGTTCCATTTATAAATAAGTTTAGATAGATAAGTACAGAAATAGAACATCCCCGTCAAAATATTATTGGTATACAAAAGAAACAAATAAAACTCACACATTAAAATGGAATTTTTAAAAAAATAGCAAGAATATGTAAGTCATTAAACGACCCATGTCCTTTATGTCTATATGAAAAACTATATATTATTAAAATTCTTGAGACTAGAAATCTATTAAAAAACGTAATGAAATATATGTCATATGTCAACATTGCTAAAATTTCACTTTCGAATATTGTTAAAAAGATTCTCCATAATAAAAATATCTATTAACTTATATAACTAATGATTTGATTTATATTATGAAATAAGATAATTAAATAGATATCAAAATAATTAAATAGATATTTAAATTTTTAATAATTAAATAGATATTAAAACTTTGTTTTATGATATTAAAAATTGTATGAGGATATAAAAATAATATAATAAATTTTTAAAAAAATAATAAAATGTATATAATTTTTTTTAAATAAATAGATATGAAAAATTTTACAAATTTAGAGTTTTATGAAAGATTAGAATAAAATGCATTTTGAATCAAAATAAAAACAGTATAATTACACTCAAAGGTCTTTAAGTAAGGTCAAAAATATAAAATATTTTCTTTCTTTTTTGTTGGAATACAAAGAAAACAAAGATAATATCCTGTAAAAATAATATATACATCAACGGAAATGAAGTTTAAACAGGGGTTTGATCGACTGACACTCTGGCCGTTAAAACTGAAAAAATAACTCTTGTATTCCCCCCGTCAATTTGTTTTTTTTTTTCAAATTTAAAGTGGATCTTTATTCTGATTAGTTAAACTGAAAACACATATAATTTTTTCTGTCTTCTCACATCCATAAATAACAAACGCATTGTTTCTTATATTCAAATGAAAATCATTTTCACAACAATGAGCTAACTGTTTTGGGGTCGCCCCTTTTTGTATGGAATAATGGACTCAACTGAGTACATATAATCCTGCTTATAGAGAGAACAGTTGTAAGGAGTCAGTTGTTTAGTTGGTGAAACAGTTTAGTTTGTTGGGTCTGGAATCACAGTTGCAGTTGCTCTGAGCTCCACTAAGTTAGAATCACTTACCCGGGCATACTTTTCACTTGAAGACTGTATATATTATTTCTACTAATAGTATTCCTGAATTGACTAACCCGTGTTAAGTTTGTATATTACGTTCAATATAACTTACATTTTCTATTTCATATCTGTTTTTGTTATTTATTATTTTGTGCAGTTCCTCACACGGAATCCACAACACTAACATTGGTTAATAACGAAGTCAAAATCTCAAAACAGAAATTTTCGTATCGCAATATAAACTATAGAAATTTTAAATAAAAAAGAGAAATTTAATATATATATATATATATATATAATGTGGAGAAGACTGTCAGTTAACTGACGGTATGTCTTTGAAGATTCGGGAAAGCACTACTTCGAAGTCGGTATTATTCTCCTTGAAAAACTTTTTACAAATAAACCACTGATAAAAAAATATTTGTACTAAACTCAAATATTTGTACTACTCAAAACTATATATATATATATATATATATATATATGATGGACTCTCCCGTCGATTTCGACGTATGAGCGTCTCAAAAACTAATTCCAGTTTCGGTGTTTATGTCTTTCATGGGAGCTGAGCTCCGCCAGTGACTTGCAGTCGTGACCACAAGCCATTCACGAAAATGTTTTCAACGAAATGCCACTTGGTCTGGCAGCTACTTCGTTCCTCTTTTCTCTTGATCCTCTGAGCTTTTGTACTCTTTCTGATTCAAAAACTTGTAAGGCAATGTGACATGTCAATCTCCATAGTTTCCTCTCAGAAGCAATTAGTTCACAAGTTGACAGTGGAATGGTAGCTGCTGTCAGATTATACTTAAGCTTATCCTTGTACCTCAACAATGGGCGGCCAACACGCCTTTTACCATGCTGAAGTTGACCATACAAAAGTATTTTAGGCATTTTATCATCACTCATTCTGACAACAACGCAACTGACGCTCTATAAGAAAAGTTTCAATACCACTGACACTACATTTTGTAAACAGACCAGCATTGGACACCCTGTCCTTCAGGATAAATCCACTTATTGTGCGAAGGCAGCGTTTGTGAAACACATCCAACTGCACGACATGTGAGCGGTACAAGAGTGTTGTCAGAACAACAGCCTTGTAAACCCTAATTTTTGTTTCCAAATTTATACCTATGTCATTCTTCTGTGCCGAAGTTTACCAAAAGCTGATGTTGCCTTTGCTATACGATTTACAATTTCATCGTCAAGAGACCCGTTTGAGTTTACAATGCTACCCAGATATGTGAAACACTTAACATACTTCAAACTCTTCCCACCTACTGTTATGCAATCATCAGCAAAAGAATGAACTGGAGGATTTTGTTTCACACCATATACTTACTTTTGATTAGGAGGGGGCTGATGAACTATTTCAGCTTTCTTACTGCTTTTGGTGAGTCCAAATGCTTTACTGGCTTCAGAAAACCTATTTACAAGTTCCTGCGCTTCAGCATACGATGTAGCGACCAATGCAGCATCATCAGCAAATTGCATGTCATATATCATTTGGGTTCTTAGCAATGTTTTGGCCTTAAAGCGTTGATGATTAAATAATCCACCACTAGTACGGAATTGGAAACTCACACCACCATCGAAGTCACTGTAAGCATGCTGAAGCACCACCGAAAATTACAGTCAAAAAGAACTGGAGCAAACACACATCCTTGTTTTGTATCGTTTGAGACATCAAAAGGATCCGAAGCAGATCCATCAGAGATCATAGTACCTTTCATGCCGTCATGGAATGATACAATTATTTTAAGCATTGCATCTGGTATTCCAAGCTTTTTCAGTACCTTCCAATGTGCCTCTCTGTTCACTGTGTCGAAAGCTTTAGTAAGGTCGACAAATATCATGTACAATTCATTATTTTTCTCTTGCGCCTTTTCAGCAACTTGTCTGAACGAAAAAATCATATCTATAGTGCCCCGGCCAGACCTAAACCCACACTGTGACTCTGGGTAGATGTTATCAACCAGATTTTTTATGATTCTATTGAGAATAAGACGGGCCAAATTTTTCCTCCAATACAAAGAAGAGAGATTCTACGAGAATGGTCGCAACAATGCCAATTAACTTTGATCTTATGAAGATGTTTTATGTCCGCATCCTTAAATTTTGTGGAACCTGACCATGAAACCAAATTATCTTAAATAGCTGATGCAGCTTTTTGACTATTTTGGGATTCCATACTTCATAAATTTCCGGTGGTAAACCATCTTTCCAAGGGGCCTTGCTTGAAGATAATTGTTTGACACTATCATCGACTTCTTCCAAGGAAGGTTCAATACCAAGCTTAGTTCTGGTCGTTGAGGGATTGATGCAAGTGCTGTCTTATCAACAATAGAGGTTGAATTTAGCACTGTCTGAAAGTGGTCTTTCCATCGTAACAGAATGTCACTCTTCTCAGTTAAAAGTGTTGTACCACCAGAAGCGAGCACTGGTGAAGTACCACTTTCTCTGGGACCATACACTTTCTTCTGACCATCAAGAAATGCTTTGATGTCTTTCCTGTCTGAAGCCTCCTGCAATTCAGCTGCTCTAGCATCCCACCAGGCATTTTTCATTTGTCTTAAGGCGGCCTGAACCCTAGCTTTACATTTTCTGTATTCTTGTTTCTTTACAGTTGACTGTTTGTCACCAATCCATGCCTTATGTGAGCTATGCATCTGTTCAATAAGAGTTTTTACCACGGCATTATTGTCGTCGAAACAGTCCTGGTGTTTGCGAACTGGGAGACCGAGAACCTCCTGTGATGTGGTGTAGACCACATCACGTAGAGATTTCCATGAAGATTCAATGTTCTCAGAAATGGAGACTGAATAAGAGATAAGTCCATTTTATTTGACAGTTCATTACGCTTACCTACGTTTCTCAAAAGTAAGACATTTATGCGTTTTGGCAATGAAGATATTTGGAGCTGGATTCGTTTCAGGCGGAATGTCACTCTACATCGAAGAAGAGAGTGATCAGACAAAAAACAGGTTCAGTGAAAGTTTCGAGTTAACGAGAAGTCTTTTATGTCTCGCCGCCTTGTGACAACATGATCTATCATGTGCCAATCCTTGGACCGTGGATGCATCCATGAAGTTTTGCGCTGATTTGATTGCTGAAAAAGTGTATTGGTAATGGTAAGGTCAAACTCCTGGCAAAGAGAAAGAAAACGCAAACTGAGTTCATACGGCCAACGCCATGATGACCCAACACACCATTTCAAGTGACATGATCAGCACCAACACGAGCATTTAAATCTCCAAGAACTATCAGTTTCTCTTTGTGCCTAACATTTGCAATGACAGTGTGACGTTCATTGTAGAAGTTGTCCTTAACTTCATCTCTATTTGACATAGTCGGCGCATAACAACTTACAAGAGTAATGGGAGTAACATTTTCTAGAGTTAATTTAAGAGCCATGATTCGGTCGGAAATAGCTGTAGGAAGTGAAGGAAGGGTTTTGGCAAGCTGGGTTTTTATAGCAAAGCCCACACCAGAAATACGACTTTCCTCTTCCTTCTTACCATTTACGGAAAATGTATAACCCCCAGTGACTTCTTCAAATTGTCTAGAGTCAGCTAAACGAGTTTCACTAAGCCCGGCAATCGGTATGTTGTGTTTTTGTAGAGCCAAAGCTAAACAAGTACCGTCTTGCGTTCTAATCCAGGGCTGCTATCTTGGAGTGTTAGAATATTCCAAGAACCAAGTTTCATTTTCATTTCATTCTTCGTTTTAGTACTGAAAAAATGGATAACCAGGCAGCTGCAGTTAACTACCATGGTGAAATTATGAGTACGCATTTTTTAGGGTTCCTTTTATCACCCTCTTCTTCCAGGGAAAGCAGTGCTGCACCTAAATTGGCCTGATTTGTCACCAATGGAAGATAAGAACAGCACAAGTACTCAAGGGTTTGTGCATGAACGACCATCACCCATTGGCCTCGGCTGTGCAGTGTTCCAGCTATGGACTTCCGGGAATATCCTTTATCTGTCCCCGTCACCTTCGCTCTCTCGTCAGTGGGCTTGTTCAAATGTGGCTAAGATTGAAACTGAAATGGTTTAGTTGTGAGTCTACCACACAATGATTTGTTTTAAGTGGTGAAGGCGTGTGTAAAACCAGCCACACTTTTTGGAAATAATGATAACAAAGCATTGGCCGCGACCGTGTAGAGTTCGAGCTATGGACTTCCGGCAATATACTTCTATCTGTCCCCGTCACCTTCGCTCTCTCGCCAGTGGACTTGTTCAAATGTGGCTAAGATTGAGACTGAAATGGTTTAGTTGTGAGTCTAACACATAATGATTTGTTTTAAGTGGTGAAGGCGTGTGCAAAACCAGTCACACGTTTTGGAAATAATGATAACAAAGCATTGGCCGCGACCGTGTAGAGTTCCAGCTATGGACTTCCGGCAATATACTTCTATCTGTCCCCGTCACATTCGCTCTCTCGCCAGTGGACTTGTTCAAATGTGGCTAAGATTGAGACTGAAATGGTTTAGTTGTGAGTCTAACACATAATGATTTGTTTTAAGTGGTGAAGGCGTGTGCAAAACCAGTCACACGTTTTGGAAATAATGATAACAAAGCATTGGCCGCGACCGTGTAGTGTTCCAGCTATGGACTTCCGGCAATATACTTCTATCTGTCCCCGTCACATTCGCTCTCTCGCCAGTGGACTTGTTCAAATGTGGCTAAGATTGAAACTGAAATGGTTTAGTTGTGAGTCTACCAGACAATGATTTGTTTTAAGTGGTGAAGGCGTGTGCAAAACCAGTCACACGTTTTGGAAATAATGATAACAAAGCATTGGCCGCGACCGTGTAGAGTTCCAGCTATGGACTTCCGGCAATATACTTCTATCTGTCCCCGTCACATTCGCTCTCTCGCCAGTGGACTTGTTCAAATGTGGCTAAGATTGAGACTGAAATGGTTTAGTTGTGAGTCTAACACATAATGATTTGTTTTAAGTGGTGAAGGCGTGTGCAAAACCAGTCACACGTTTTGGAAATAATGATAACAAAGCATTGGCCGCGACCGTGTAGAGTTCCAGCTATGGACTTCCGGCAATATACTTCTATCTGTCCCCGTCACCTTCGCTCTCTCGCCAGTGGACTTGTTCAAATGTGGCTAAGATTGAGACTGAAATGGTTTAGTTGTGAGTCTAACACATAATGATTTGTTTTAAGTGGTGAAGGCGTGTGCAAAACCAGTCACACGTTTTGGAAATAATGATAACAAAGCATTGGCCGCGACCGTGTAGTGTTCCAGCTATGGACTTCCGGCAATATACTTCTATCTGTCCCCGTCACATTCGCTCTCTCGCCAGTGGACTTGTTCAAATGTGGCTAAGATTGAGACTGAAATGGTTTAGTTGTGAGTCTAACACATAATGATTTGTTTTAAGTGGTGAAGGCGTGTGCAAAACCAGTCACACGTTTTGGAAATAATGATAACAAAGCATTGGCCGCGACCGTGTAGTGTTCCAGCTATGGACTTCCGGCAATATACTTCTATCTGTCCCCGTCACATTCGCTCTCTCGCCAGTGGACTTGTTCAAATGTGGCTAAGATTGAAACTGAAATGGTTTAGTTGTGAGTCTACCAGACAATGATTTGTTTTAAGTGGTGAAGGCGTGTGCAAAACCAGTCACACGTTTTGGAAATAATGATAACAAAGCATTGACCGCGACCGTGTAGTGTTCCAGCTATGGACTTCCGGCAATATACTTCTATCTGTCCCCGTCACATTCGCTCTCTCGCCAGTGGACTTGTTCAAATGTGGCTAAGATTGAAACTGAAATGGTTTAGTTGTGAGTCTAACACATAATGATTTGTTTTAAGTGGTGAAGGCGTGTGCAAAACCAGTCACACGTTTTGGAAATAATGATAACAAAGCATTGGCCGCGACCGTGTAGAGTTCCAGCTATGGACTTCCGGCAATATACTTCTATCTGTCCCCGTCACATTCGCTCTCTCGCCAGTGGACTTGTTCAAATGTGGCTAAGATTGAGACTGAAATGGTTTAGTTGTGAGTCTAACACATAATGATTTGTTTTAAGTGGTGAAGGCGTGTGCAAAACCAGTCACACGTTTTGGAAATAATGATAACAAAGCATTGGCCGCGACCGTGTAGTGTTCCAGCTATGGACTTCCGGCAATATACTTCTATCTGTCCCCGTCACATTCGCTCTCTCGCCAGTGGACTTGTTCAAATGTGGCTAAGATTGAAACTGAAATGGTTTAGTTGTGAGTCTACCAGACAATGATTTGTTTTAAGTGGTGAAGGCGTGTGCAAAACCAGTCACACGTTTTGGAAATAATGATAACAAAGCATTGGCCGCGACCGTGTAGAGTTCCAGCTATGGACTTCCGGCAATATACTTCTATCTGTCCCCGTCACATTCGCTCTCTCGCCAGTGGACTTGTTCAAATGTGGCTAAGATTGAAACTGAAATGGTTTAGTTGTGAGTCTACCAGACAATGATTTGTTTTAAGTGGTGAAGGCGTGTGCAAAACCAGTCACACGTTTTGGAAATAATGATAACAAAGCATTGGCCGCGACCGTGTAGAGTTCCAGCTATGGACTTCCGGCAATATACTTCTATCTGTCCCCGTCACATTCGCTCTCTCGCCAGTGGACTTGTTCAAATGTGGCTAAGATTGAGACTGAAATGGTTTAGTTGTGAGTCTAACACATAATGATTTGTTTTAAGTGGTGAAGGCGTGTGCAAAACCAGTCACACGTTTTGGAAATAATGATAACAAAGCATTGGCCGCGACCGTGTAGTGTTCCAGCTATGGACTTCCGGCAATATACTTCTATCTGTCCCCGTCACATTCGCTCTCTCGCCAGTGGACTTGTTCAAATGTGGCTAAGATTGAAACTGAAATGGTTTAGTTGTGAGTCTACCAGACAATGATTTGTTTTAAGTGGTGAAGGCGTGTGCAAAACCAGTCACACGTTTTGGAAATAATGATAACAAAGCATTGACCGCGACCGTGTAGTGTTCCAGCTATGGACTTCCGGCAATATACTTCTATCTGTCCCCGTCACATTCGCTCTCTCGCCAGTGGACTTGTTCAAATGTGGCTAAGATTGAAACTGAAATGGTTTAGTTGTGAGTCTAACACATAATGATTTGTTTTAAGTGGTGAAGGCGTGTGCAAAACCAGTCACACGTTTTGGAAATAATGATAACAAAGCATTGACCGCGACCGTGTAGTGTTCCAGCTATGGACTTCCGGCAATATACTTCTATCTGTCCCCGTCACATTCGCTCTCTCGCCAGTGGACTTGTTCAAATGTGGCTAAGATTGAAACTGAAATGGTTTAGTTGTGAGTCTACCAGACAATGATTTGTTTTAAGTGGTGAAGGCGTGTGCAAAACCAGTCACACGTTTTGGAAATAATGATAACAAAGCATTGACCGCGACCGTGTAGTGTTCCAGCTATGGACTTCCGGCAATATACTTCTATCTGTCCCCGTCACCTTCGCTCTCTCGCCAGTGGACTTGTTCAAATGTGGCTAAGATTGAGACTGAAATGGTTTAGTTGTGAGTCTAACACATAATGATTTGTTTTAAGTGGTGAAGGCGTGTGCAAAACCAGTCACACGTTTTGGAAATAATGATAACAAAGCATTGGCCGCGACCGTGTAGTGTTCCAGCTATGGACTTCCGGCAATATACTTCTATCTGTCCCCGTCACATTCGCTCTCTCGCCAGTGGACTTGTTCAAATGTGGCTAAGATTGAAACTGAAATGGTTTAGTTGTGAGTCTACCAGACAATGATTTGTTTTAAGTGGTGAAGGCGTGTGCAAAACCAGTCACACGTTTTGGAAATAATGATAACAAAGCATTGACCGCGACCGTGTAGTGTTCCAGCTATGGACTTCCGGCAATATACTTCTATCTGTCCCCGTCACATTCGCTCTCTCGCCAGTGGACTTGTTCAAATGTGGCTAAGATTGAAACTGAAATGGTTTAGTTGTGAGTCTACCACATAATCATTTGTTTTAAGTGGTGAAGGCGTGTGCAAAACCAGCCACACTTTTTGGAAATAATGATAACAAAGCATTGGCGCAAATGTTTGCAACAAATGCAATGAACAATATACCTCAGGTTTTACTTTCACGGTTTTCTCTCCCCTAGGTGAATGTCTTAACAAAGACTGAGAGTGCTTCACTCCTAGTGGCTTAATCGCGCCCACAGACATCCACCTGGATATTTGTAAGTCCCGGCGCATATATATATATATATATATATATATACGTGTGTAAGTGTGAGTGTTTAAAAAGCCTTCCTTTTGACTTCCATTTTGCTATAGCCAAGGAGCGGAATTTTACTTTTTCTTCACAAGGGGAGGAAACGGGTCAGCTCCATTTTATAGGCGCAAAAGGTTGGTAATCTAGTCATTTTGCTGCTCCTGAAATAAAATACAACACTGAAGTTCTAAAATTTTAAGGGTTGCCTTCAGAGAAGAGTTGTGTGGTATTTATTTTATTTTTCTAAGCGGTTAATATTGAAATAATTTGAGAGTCAGCATTTTTATTATTTTTATTATTATTTTTTATCTGTTTCAAGACTAAAGATTAAATATATTTTGGTCACAAATTATTACATTCTAGTAAATTTTCAAATTTGTCGGTTAGGTTTCTATCTGACGGAATGTGTGCTAGTTTGCAAGTCCGCGTCAGTTAATGATTACACTGGTTGACTTTTTTTTAACCAATTGTCAAGTCCGTTTTGTCCCACCGAATTAGGTTTTATCCGTACATATGATGTCCTTTTGACTCAAAATGAGCCAAAAGTCTACTTTCACTGTGATGTTTCAGAACATAATAATGTTATTAAAACACTTGAAACGTTTTATTTCAGGTTCAATAAAATTATCATACAAGGAAAAAATTTCCTAGTGACCTTTTAATTGTGTTTCAAGCAGTTTCTATTTTCTTAGATAAAAGTACTTAACTTTCTGTGGATTTATTAATTTACGCCAAAAATTCCAATTTTTTATAAAAAATATTTGGTGTTTTGTGACTTTGGTATAGGATTGAAAAAATTCTTATTTTCTAACAATTAAATTGGGCATTCCGGGGTAGATTATACAGAACAAAATATTGCATAAAAATAAGTAATACCTTAACCGTTATTAAAAACCTAAAACAAAATAATACTTAATCAAACTTATAAGTCAACTAAGAAATATAAACGAAACAAATATACGAACAAAATTTTAGCATATAAGCATCGTTAACATGCACAATTTTTCATTTCTGTTTACTCAAACGGATTCTTGACGTCAAGTAATAAAACACAGAAAATGAAGTATTTTTAGATGTAAAAATAGAGACTGAAATTGCTAAAAGAATATAACTAGGTTATTACGATGCTTTTCCTTGTATCAAGCAGACACTTTAATTTGGTTTCAACATTAAAATATTTTTAAAGATGCAAGCTTATACGTAGTTCTAAAATATCCTTTTTTATAATCGTTTCACCCCAAGCAAGTGAGTACTGCAACTAGTGCGCAGGGTTGTACATAATCAGAGAGTGGAAGGAAGAACCAGGTCACAGAATGTTTTGGAGAATGGTTAAGAGAATGACGGGAACATTGTGTGAAGAGAGCTGCGTGAGAATAAAAGTGAGAAGAAGGATGGAAATGAAGGCGATAAGAGATGACAGTTGACGTTGCATTTAATCTCTTGGAGATTGTAGCTATCAGTTAAACAAGAATAGGGAAGGGAGTTACACAGACGGGAATTACGAGAAAAAAAGCAGTTGGGTAGAAGATGTGGCTACACTTGATTGTTTTTACAGTAATAGAGTGGGACCTTGTTGCTAGCCTAGTAGCTTGAGTAAATTCGCATAGGAAAGTTAACATGGATCTAAGCATGTCGGAATAGAATCCGGGAAAGTATTTGTAGTAGAGGCAAAGGGAAGCCACATCTCGTCATTGAGAGAGAGAGACTGGAGTCGGTCCGCCAGGTTAGAATCGACTACATTGCAGATTCGTCTATGGATCTTGTAGAGAACAGCAAGGTGAGTAAATGGATGGCGGGCTAGATATGACAGCAGTATTCAATGCACGGGCGGATGGTAGATTAGTAAATGGGCATGATGGATTCAGAAGAGAATAACTTCCTAGCCCGTCACAGGGACATGACCTTCTTAGCAGCAGATTTAGCTATCAATTCAATGTTGTCTTTCCACGTCCAGAAACTGAGTAAAGTATTAAGACACAGGAAACTTTCACTAGAAAGAAAGAAGAGAGTACTGGATTGCTATGTGATTTTAGTTCTTTAATATGACAGTGAATGTTGGACAATATCAACAAGGATGAAGGGAAAACTTGAAGCAGCAGAAATGTGGTTCTACAGATGGATGTTGCGGATATAATGACGAGGTGTTGGAAAGAATGGAAACGAATAGGAAAGTGATATTGAGCATCAGGAATAGACAACTGAAATTCCTTGTACATGCAATGAGGAAGGATGGCGTAGAGAACCTGATACTAACAGGGCAGATAGAGGGGAAAAAGAGACAGAGAAAAGCGGATGACATATTTGAAGGGCCTGAGCAGGTGGATGATAGTACGAGGGCTGCGAGACGTTACAGGAGAAAGCGTGCTAAGAGCAACCAGAGATAGGGACACGAGGAAGGCCATGATCGCCTAGGTCCTGAAAAGACAAAGCACACAGAAGAAGAGGAATTAAAAAAGAAGTAGAAGAAGAAGAAGCAGAAGAAAAAGACGCAATAAAATGTCTACATCTTCAAACACATCAAATTAAACCGTATAATACAAAATTATAGAATACAATTCAGAATGCTTCTTTTACTAGTCATCATAATTTAATTGAACCTGCCAAAGTATTGCACGGAAGTAGTATTAGAAAGACCACTTGGTACTTTTGGTTAAAACCTTTGTTCTTCTTTCGTCAGCGGAGACCAAAAATTAGTATAAGAACTTTTAGCACCGAATTTTTTTTTTTTTTTTGCGGTGAAAAACTCATTGATTTGGAAATTCTTACAAAAATCAGATAACTTTCAGATTTTAGTAAACATTCAGAAATTCTTTTTTTCTTCCTCTTCATGTACCGTGTCCCTTCAAGATGTAGGCGATCATCGATTTCTATTTGGCCTTGCCTCTTGTCGCTCACAATATTTTTCTCTCGATATCACTCCCAGACTCAGCCCCTCCATCAATTTGCTCAGGCCTATCAAGTATGTCCATAGCCGCTTTCCCTTGTCTCTCTTTCCTTTTATCAATGCCGTGAGTATTAAATTCTCCAGGCTCTCTTTTCTTCAGAGATGAATTAAATTGTTTTTACATGAATTTATTTGATACCTGCTAACTAAACTTATTTAATATTTGAAATTTCGTAAAATTAATTTCTGCACCGTCTAATCTTTATATTATTTAGAGAATTTTAATCAATATTTTTTTGTAAAATAGGGTCTCCACTTACCGAAAATTTGCTCTGAATCGTAAAATGAAAAATGTAATAAAGCTAAAAAAATTAATGCTTGTATGAATAAGGTATACTATGGATACTATTGTCTTAAAAAGAAATTCGATTAATAATAATTTTTAAAGAACAGTTTTCAATTTTTTTATTTTAATCATAATAATTTATCAAATCTTAAATCTTAAAAAATGTTAAAATTTTTCCCGTTTAGGTTTATTGTTATAAATTAATAACTACATTCCCTGATCATAACTGGAAAATAATATAACAATTTAGCGGTTTGCACTATTTTAGATACAATTTCGAATTCTTATGCAAGTGAAGACTTTTGTAAATACGGTCGTCTATATATGACATCGAAAAATGAAGAGTGATAACTATAGTAAATTTGAAACCAAATTAAACTTCAATTCAATAAAACATTAAAACTTTAACACATCACACAATAAATCTCGAGTCTAACTAATAAAACAACTACTTTTAAGCAAAATTCGAATTTATTCATCAACATAGCCTTTTTTTAAGGTGATACACGGATGTTAACACTTCTCTAAAAATTCTATGACTTTTGTAGGACGATTTATCATTGCCTTCAAAATACGACTCATTTTCTGATATCACTTCTCATTGGAGACAAATCTCTTTTCCTGGAGCATCCTTTTGAGGTCTGCAAATAGTCCGTATTCGCTGGTGGCTAGATTTGGAGAATAAGGTGCATGCGAAAGCAATTCGAAATGCAATTCATGTAATCTTGCCATCGTTGCGATTGACTTGCAACACAGTGCGTTGTCATGGTAAAACGCCATTGTTTTCTTCTTCTTTTGTAGCCGTTTTTTAGCGATTTCTTTCTTCAAACGCACCAATTCGCTATTGATGGTTCTTACCTTCTCAAGGTATTCGATGAATAAAATACCTTGCGCCTCCCAAATAGATCAAAACCTTGCCTGCTAATGTTTTCCAAATAGGTCAAAACCTTGCCTACTAATGTTTTTCCAAATAAGTCAAAACCTTGCCTGCTAATATTTTCCCAAATAGGTTCAAAACTTGCCTGCTAATATTTTCGTGTTTGGTCGCTTTGGACGGATTTCACCTGCTGCTGTCTACTCAGCTGACTTCCGATTTGACTCCGGAGTAAAGTTGTGAATCCATGCTGCATCCATTGTCACATATTTATGTAAAAACTCCTTCTTGTTGCGCTGAAACATTTGCAAACAACGCTCTGAATCATCGATGCGTTGTTGTTTTTGATCGACTGCGAGCGTACCCACTTTGAATACAGCTTTCTCATTAACAAATGTTCATGCAAAACGGTGAATAAACTGCCTTCTGATATGTTCAACTCCTTTGTTATCTAATGCAACTTTAATTTACGATCGGCCAAAACGGGTTTGTGGATTGTTTTGGTGTTTTACAGGACAACTGGAGCAACCTGATCTTTCAGCATCATTTATGTCTGTACGACCGCGTTTAAAGTTAGCATAATACCTCTTAACCGTTGTTTACGACGAAGCAGAGTCCGAATAACACATATCAAGCCATTACTTTGCTTAAACAGTATTTTTCCAATGAGAAAGCAATGCTTTATCAACACACAAAATTCAGATTTTTCCATTGTTTTGAAATTTTGCAACGGTAGCTTTACTTAAATAACTGCAATTTGTAAACTAAAAATCCGATTGGGCCCAAATTTTGTCATGTGCCTTTCGGACGTGAGTACTTCATAAAATCGTATAAAATTTTTATTAGTGGTGTCAACCATATGTCAGACCAGAACTTATTGAGTGGTGCGTTTAGTTACAGGGATATTTTATTTTATAATTTCTAAAAAAATTACAAGGAATTTAAAAATATATATAAAAAGGTGCACAGCTTAAACCCCTAAAGTAGATTTGCAGATATATCTACTTATAAATTAGATAAACTCGTGTCAGTCAAGTAAAGCTTCCCACCTGTCAGCACTTTAAATAAATAACTGTCACCGTTTTTTAAAAAATGCATTTCTGAAATATTTTAAACTTAAAAAAATCAATATTTCTTCCAAATCATATGAGTTAAACTTTAAATCACCTAATATTCCCAAATAAAGTTTCAGAAAATGCTTTTATTTTTCAATGATTTTATTCATAAAGACACTCGTTTAAGATGGAGATAGCAAAAAGCGATTTTAGCAATTTCCAAGCGAAAACTTTTTTTTCTAGTAAATTTAAATTAGTTTTGAGATACAGATATAATTTTTCCTTATTAGAAATTTTAAATTTAATCTATTAGAATAGAATTGGATCTAAAATAAAATCTTCAATAAAGATTTTTTTATATTCTAAAATAATTATTTAAACCTTAGGTATCGTATTTCTGTGGAAGTACCAATTTTAAACTGCATCTTTTACAACTTTTATTGCATTTGATCGAATTTAAAAGTCGCACACGCGTGAAATTTGTTTATGTGGTGGTTAAGAGAATATGGACTTTAACAATTTTCTGTTAACAATGATGCGCTTTTTTCATGTAATATTCACAGGTCAGACAAAGGTAAAGAAAGACAGGGGAAATCAACGAGTAAAATATCTGATGGGTTTGAGCAAATGAATGACAGAGAAGCATTGGGGAGGAGTAACAAGATATAGCGAGTTAAGAACAGCGAGAGATAGGGAGATGTATAAGGTCAAGACTGCCTACGTCCTGAACAGACATGTCACGTAGAAAAAGAAAAAAGAAGAAACATTATTTTACATACATGACATACATACAACTTAAAAATGAGTCCAAACAGAAAACGTTTTTCGTTATTTTATGCCCCAAAATATTATGAACGCTAATTGCACGCATGTAAAGATTGTTTATCTAAATTAAATTCCTAAAAATGTTCTACACCCGACCGATTATTTTAATCCCATTTCATCAGCACGTCAAATTTAAAAATAAAAAAAATTATTCCTGATGTATGTGGTAAGATAGGGAATAACACGCTGTATGTATTATGTACAAATACAGCTGAAAATATGTTGATTTGATTTTGCAACGTCTCAATGGAGTGGAGAAAAAAGAAAGCGGAAGATAGCATACATTTTGCGCGGTATGAACGTGAGCCGCTCCACAATTGGAGGAGTACTTAAAGTCCTGTACATATATCTATGCACACACACACACACACACATTCGGAAGGATTCGCACCTGCGACCCTTATCGACAGGCCGGTAGAAACAAATATATTGTTTGATTAAAAACAGATTATCTACTCAAAAAAGACTATCGATAAAAAAAATATAATGATTAAACAAATAATTTCAATATGTCGGTTGTTAACCCATTTTATCAATTTTCGAGATTTTCCGTAACATTGTCTGTTTACATTTGTTGACATTACGATACATCTCGGAGCAGAGATGGTCATTTGAATTTTTTTAATCGTATCACCCCGAGCAAGGTGGTAATGCCACTGATGTGCAGGGGGATACATAAGTGTAAAAAGATTAATTAGAAGAGAGTGAAGAGGAAGACGAACCAGTTAGAAAGGAGCAATAGAAAGATGAGAATGCAGGTGTGATGACAGCTTCAAAGGTGGAGAGAAATGAATGGATATACGGGGTGGGGGAAAGAACTAGAGTCAAGTGGTTAATAGATGAGTATTGATATTGCATTTAAATTCCTGGAGGTTGTAGCCGTCAGGAAAGCAAGAATATGGAAGCGAGTTCCACAGACGGGAAGTGCGAGAGAAGAAGCTGCAGGAGTAGAATTGTTGTCTGCATTTGGTTAATCTAACTGTGAATGGGTGGGACCCAGTTGTCAATCTGGTTGCACGAGTAAACACCTGTTGAGGAGGCACCAGTGATTTAAGTTCGTTCGAGCAGAAGCCATGAAAGTATTTATAGAACAGACAAAGACAGGCCACATTTCGTCGGTGGGAAAGTGGCTGTAGTCGAGCCGCCAAGTCAATTCCTATCACATTACTGATTCTCTTTTGGAGCCTGTCGAGAACGCTGAGATGAACGGCAGGGGCGCCTGACCATATATGGCTGCAGTGTTCCATGCACGGAATATAATCGAAAACTGTATTATATAGGCTTGAGTTGACTTTTGTTTAGACTATGGTACATTCGTGATCGGGTGGTCTAAGACACGTAAGATCAATTGGTGTCCTCCTCTATGTTGATAGGAGTCGCAGGCCACAAGATATATATATATATATATATATATATATATATATATATATATATATATATATATCTTGTGGCCTGTTAGGGCCAGGAAGAAAGGTACGAAGAAAAGAAAAAGGTAGGTTGAACCAGTGTATTGGAATAACAGCAGAACAGAGTGTTATTAGTCGGCAGATAGAAGTGTCCGTCCGAACTATCAAGTTACACTGCATCTCGACTACCTCACAAGAAGTCTCGCAGGTTAGTATTTATAAAAAAAAGAAAGAGTTCTTTCGAATGTACATCGGCACCATAACATATATATCAGTTAGTTAAGTGACACACGTGATACACGCTTGGGCGATCAAGTCTAGAAAGACACATGACTGACTGAGTGGAAGATTTCCCATAATAGGTTACGATTACTTTCTGAGGTAGACTGGTTGCCAGCCAAGGCTATAGAACCCAATCTGTTTTGCTATTTAAACCATAGCTGGAGCGAGAAGAGACAAAAATTTATACCATTCCCAAGGGTATTTATCCGTATGCGAATGCAAAGAATTCAGCTAGAATTCACATATGTGCAAATACATATGTGTGTGTGAGCGCGCGCGCGCGTGTGTGTATGTATGCGTGCGTGAATGAATATGTTAAGTTAAGAACAACTAGGAAACGTTTATTCATCTAACACTTTAATTTATTAAAGATTTATCAAAGAATTTCCAAATAAAGCTTTAATAAAATGAAACTTTACATAACTAAGTTTTCCTGTTCGTTTTTATTCCGTAATTATGTCAGGTTACGATCCATATTTCCGTCCTGGGTATGACAGTAAACTGCATCCGACAGCAAGGCTTCTGATTCGGAGGTTGTGAGGAGTATGAAACCACATCTTAATTGCTGTTGTTCCCAAGTTCACCCTAACCCGGAGTGGTAGCACCTGTTAATGGTCCCAACTATGGGCAAATAGTTTATCCCCAAACTTTGGTCAAAACACTATGAAAGTATAAAATCAAAGGGAAAAAACATACATTTTTGAAGAAAAATATTACCAACAATACATTTTTGAAGAAAAAATTTATTAACATAACACATATTTGAAGGAAAAATATAATTACCAGCAAGACATCTTCAGTTTTCTAAAATAAAAATAAAAATTTTCATTAAAATCTGACTAAATAAACCTTCTCACTGTATCCGAACATTAAAAAATACATGAAAACCCTACCTTTTTGGTATTAAATAACCCACAGAGGTTGATATGCCATTAAACAAAACTATATATGTACTAGCAGTATAGTCCGGTTTTGCTCGGGTGTAATGAAAGCTTTAAAACTAATCCATGGTCCTGGAGCTCAGACTCTTTGGACGTTGGCACGAAAGACTAAAAAGTAATAGTTGTTTCCAGTTAAAGTGAAACCGTAGATTGAAAGAAAAATGAATGGATCTAAGTCAAATTTCCTGCTATCGATTTATATATGTATATATATTATCGATTTTCTGCACTATTGTAAGAACTGCAACCTTGAAATTTTTGAATATCGTTTCTTATGTCTTTGTCTATGGGTGTATCAAATTTGATTAAAATCGGACCACTCCTTCTATAACCCGATTTTTTCAATATTTGATTTTCGATATTTATCGGAGGTACCGCGACACAAAACCTAGCTAAGAACACTCGCAGACGCTTATAGTACAACTGTGTAAATTTTCAAGAAAATCGGTTCAGCTGTTTCGGAGTCTATAGGAAACGGATACACACACGCAAACAGACACACACACACACAGACAAAGTTCCATTTATAAATAAGTTTAGATATAAACAAAACAACAAAATATGGTTCACGTGTGCTTCTTATAATATGTAGATTTGAGAGGCCGGTTCATAAAATTAAAACAATAAAAATGATTACAATATTGGGAATAAGATTTATGTCATCATTATTATTATATATTAGGTTTTTGACTAAATGGAAGCACGAAGAGAATGATTTTAAAGTTAAATTTTCGGACCCGCCCATACATTAAAAAAATAAGACGAGGAATAAACAATGAAGTGTGACTCAATGTTGTTGTAGACTAGACGGCTTCCTGTTAAATCTTTTGGGTTTATTTTTAATCAGTTTTCAGAGACAGAATTAAACTATGACAATAAAATGTATCCAGTAAAAATGTCTATTATCTGGAGGTTTTGAACGGATTTTGAACGGTTTTGAACGGATTGGAACGGATTGGAACGGATTGGAACTACCTCTCAGTTGCTGACGTTTCCTAGTACAACCTGACCACAGAGGGTGGCACAATTTAGGGTTCCAACTACGGGCAAGTAGTCAACCACAAATAAAAATTCAATAGTAAATTTTTATTGTAAAATTACCAACAATATGAGTAATGAATCTGAATACTCTCGTCTACTGGCGTGTGTTTACATTGTATCTAAACGCTAAAGTTCCGCCTATAGCTCAGAGGTAGAATCGCCAACTGATGCCAATTCGGTCAGGTTTCAATCCTGGCTAGAAGTAATCGGATGTCTAACCGTGCTAATGAGATGTGATACAGCGAAACGGATCTGTCTGCGGATGACTAGGACTATGACTATATATATATATATATATATATATATATATATAGCGAACATACCTCTACTCTGAAAGGATAAAATTACGTGCAAAATATTTACATTTCGGCATTAAATAACACATAGGGATTTTTATACTGCCAAACAAATCAACCAATCAAATAATCAAAATGAAATAACTCTTTCAGGATATTAATCCATATAATATTCTACAATTTCTTAAATGAAACCTTATTCCAAAATATAACTTCAACAAAACATCAACACAAAACACATCACAGCCTCTGCTAATCTTGTTTGAACAAACATGCATATGCACAAAGCTGAATATCATATAACATGTATTCAATTGTAAAAGCAGAATGACGAATATCATTTTTTTATTCCTTCAAAACTCCTTCAAAACGTAAAATTTTGGCATTGAATGTTCCCATAAGGATTTTATGTGCCGTTTAACAATCAAATAATTCCCTGATACTATCATCTCCTTCTTTACCAAATATATTCATTTACTTTATCTGGGGCAACAGCATGCAACTGAGACAATGATACACCACTAAAACCTATCATTCTGAATCAATGGTACCATAGATAACAGTTTATACATATCTGAACATATTGGATGCTATCATTGAAATCCATCTGAGAGTGTAGAACTGACGAAGCTGTTTAAGTGGACAATATGATATTTTCGCAGGTTGGATAAACTCATGCTGTAAACATGACATATTGCTATCCGTCACGAATTATTAATCATTAATGTGAGACGAGAAATCGGAGAGCCGAGTTCGAATTCCATTTGAATTCGTTGCAATCATATACACGCAAATATTCTTGGGAAAGGTATTAATTCTTCTCTTCCCTCCAGTTATGGGTCAAATGTAAGGTCAATACACACCTCCTAACACACTAACCTGCTCCCATTCTATCAAGCACTCTTCCCATCTTCCCGACCCTCATCCTCGGTATCCTTACTCATCTGTCACCTTTCTCCTGACATTCCCTATGTCTATCCACTCCTTCTCTTTACCTTCCCCTATGTAGCCCCATGCGCAATAGTGGCAGTGGAATGCCTTGCTTGGGGTGAGATGATTAAAAAAAAAAATAAAAATAACAGGATGGATTGGGTTCTATAGCCTTGGTTGGCTACCAGTCTATTAAGCAATGGCAACCAACTGCGGGATAATCTTCTGCCCAGTCAGTCATGACTCTTTGGAGACATGATCGCCCAAGCGTGTATCACATATGGCACTTAACTGACTGAATGTGAGACAGAATTAAATTTTATAAGCATCTAATTGTATGTGTTAGCGTGGGTATATGACGAGTAATGGATTGTCTTCTATTACATTTATATATTTTATTGATCTTGCAATATAGCATATAGCAGATATAAGTATTTAATATTGAATCAAAATATTCAAATAGACAACAAAGGGGAGAAATTAGTGAAAGAGAAAAAAAAGACTGTGGGTTTTGTCTGTTTATCATAAACTAACTTAAGCTATGTTCAAAGAATCAAACATTGTTCGTTATTTCGTTCAAGATAATATCACATTCATTTTTAAATTATTCTTGCAATAATCATCAAAAGGTTTTGTTCTGTATATGAAACATCACACTAAACTTATATTAGCAATTCATGTGATGGAAATTAAAAAAAATCAATTCATACTGCAAATGAAAAAATGAATTTACCCCGATGATTTAATGTAATGCGTTCTCCGCCCTCTCGATCTAATATGGCATAAAAGTAAGTTAGCTTGTAGAAAATTTTATAGGAAACAGGGAGAAGATAAGCAATGCAGAGAGGGTAAGAAAAAGACAAATACGAAGAAATGTTATCGCCAAACCAGGAACAGAAAGAATGTATCAAAGAAGAAGGGAACCAGAAGTTCTATGCTAATGGTTTCTTCTCTCACACTTCTGGCTTGTGGAACTCTCTTCTAACTTATTGTTTCCCAGTCAAATTGGATCTTCCGATATATAAATGCAGTACTAATCATTACCTTCTGTTTTCTAGATACCTGTTATTTATTGTTCGCTGTCCTTAACAGTGTTTTAGCTCACATTCAGTCACATCTTGCGCCTTAGTTACTTTATTTCCTTTCTTATTTCGGTATTATAGTCGCAAATGATAGTCCATTCATCTAGTTTATTTATCTATTGTTTAAAGAATAACTGTTTTTGTGTAGACACCTCTAAAATGTGACTGTTCATGTCGTGTTCATTCTAAGTTTATTTATAATTAACATACGTTTAATAGCAGTGTGCTTCAGTGATTCGTATATTTTCCAAAGTTATTATTATTTCTTTGATTGAAGTTTGTGGTAATTTTCTTTTCTATATTTACATTTCTTTTTATTAATGTTCCCCGATACAATACTTAATAGTCATTCAAGATAAATGGCTACTGAAAAGATTTCTTGTACGAGGAGTAAAAAAAAGATTAAGACTAGATTTGAAGAGGTTAAGTTTTAGGGATCAGGAAATCATTCTTCTGGGAGTCGGTTCTACACAGTAGGAGGCAAGAAATACAGCCTATAAGAATAAGTATGAAAGATTACGATTGACGCTAGACATCAATAGGTTAAGATTGTAGTGATCGAGAAAACATCTTCCTGGGAGTCAGCTCTACAAAATAGGAGGCAAGAAGGACAACCTATAAGAATAAGTATGAAATATTACGATTAACGCTAGAATTCAATAGGTTAAGATTGTAGTTATTGGGAAAACATTTTCTTGGAGTCAATTCTGCAAAGTCGGAGTTAAGAAGCACAGTTTATGAGGGTCCCCAAGTCCTACCCTGTTATTTAATCCATAACTGGAGGGAAAGGACGGATTAATACCTTTCCCAAGGGTACCAGTACTTAAGTGAATGCAGGGTATTGAACTGGAATTCGAACTCGGTTCACCGATTTCTCTTTCCGAGCCGATATACATTACACCACAACGCACATCCGTCACTAAACGCTTACAGCACCTGGTATTCCCAAGCGGACACCCATCTAAGTACTGACCAGGCTCAACGTTTCTTAACTTCGATGATCGAGCGAGAACCGGTGTATTCAACGTGATATGGCTGTAAGTCCATGGGATATGTAGAGCTACATTTTTTAGACCAACAATCACTGACTTTAAAAACTTATAGTCGTCAAGTCAAGTATACAAGAGAGAATTATCTCCATTCCCTTTGTATTTAAATAGTAAAGAGGAAGTTTAATTCAGATATATTCTTCCCAAGAACTGTTGCTTTACAGTAGTTACATTATTCGGACTATTGTCCTCATGTTTGTTACCATATGTACGTTTCGGTTCCTTCTTTAGGTGCTAGGAATTTTGAACAGAACCCTTTATTGCAATCTCTGGGGTATATCCTCTCCATACTTTTTGCATAGAGCCTCTTTTTGTTAGTCATGTGTTATCTCCCGCTAACCTTATAAGTTACTTGTTCACCACTGCTGTAACGTGGTATTGAACTCACAAAACTTTGGGTCAAGTCACATAAGCTAACCAAAGACTTGTCTTTAATGAAAAGAACAACTGAATTTTTGGGACTTATAAACTTAATGTCCAGTAACCCTTTTTTACCAAAGTTCATATTGCAGTGTTTTTATGTCAATATTCCGAATAATGTAAATATTATAAATACTACCTCATCTCAGAAATATAGACAAAGCGCTGCTTTGTGAAACAGAATCCCTGTAAATATTTCCCTAATCACTACAATATAGGGTTAAGCGTTGTCTTTCCTACATAACCCAATGAACATCCCTTCTGGGACTTTCTTACGCTCATTAAATACTACACAGTAACTTGTTAGTGGCTCTTGGATTATATACTGAGAGAACATTAGTATTTGTTCTGTTAAACAGTACAGAGTCGTTATTGTTTTCATTTCCTTGTTTGTCACTTTTGTCAGTTTAGGTAGATTCTAGATTGGTCTCGTTTTTGCCATTTCCGGTTAAACCTTAGTTATCACCAGGATGCTTGCAGTAAAATCATCAGCAAATGGTTCATAGTTTTATCATCCTCAGCAGCGGAAATGTGGTTCCACAGAAGGATGCTGCGGATATCGTGGACTGAGCATACAAGCAACGATTAGGTGTTGGAAAGAATGGCAACCAAAAGGAAATTAATACTGAGCATCAGGAAGAGAAAACTGAAGTTCCTGGGACACGCAATGAGGAAGGAGAGCCTGGAGAACCTGATACTGACTGGCCAGATAGAAGGAAAGAGAGACAAAGTAAGGCAGCGGATAACATATTTGCAGGGCCTGATCAGATGGATGACGGAACGGGGCTTGACAGGAGTAACAGGAGCAAACATACTAAGAGCCACAAGGGATAGGGAGACGTGGAGAACCATGATCGCCTACGTCCTGAAGGGACAGGGCACATAGAAGAAGAAGAAGAATCTCACCCATAATGTAGCCATCAGCGGTCTATAACATTTCTTTCTACATTTATCTATAACCATTTTGAACGTTTGTTTACAGTAGCTATATTTTATACATTGGTATCACTGTTTAGAATCCTTTCAAAATATGTCCAATGTCCACATACACTGCTGGAAGATGTAACTTCCTTTCCGTGGACGCTCTGTAAAACTAAAATGTTTTTTCTGTAGCAAACTTCATACATATTCATGTCAATGAAGTATTCACTCCTTTCCTTTACCCATTTAAATAAATGGTCTTACATATATGTTTAGCTTCTGTCTGCTTTTGTTATATTCACTGTCACTTTTGTCTGTTTGTATTTTCAGAATAAATTAGTTTATATTTGTATTTATTCGTCTTTTCTAGTTTTACCAGTTTAGCTTTTAATAAGCCTTCGTCTTCAGAGTCATAGTTGCCTTAAGGCATTTATCTGGCTGTCTTTGAGATTACGTAGTGTAATCTCGGAAGAAGAACGGTTTTATTTGCAAACTTCAAGAGGACAATTATTTTGGTAGAGTCGATAAGAATAAAAATGATGTACAACGTTCAGTCCTTTAAATCTTTGGGATTTTATGTTTCTTCAGTATAAATGGCACAGATCGACATATGATTTCCTTTATTTTTTTTTTCTATATTGGTTTCTTTCAGTTTTATTTATTCTATCTTATAGGTCACCTTTATTTACTATATCTATATACGTCACCTGCTGTTTTTTATAACAGAAATACCTTCATTTTTGCTTTCCAGGAAATACCTGTATTTTATCTCGTGATATTGATGGTGAAAGAGATTGTGACAGTCAATGAAATCGGCTGGATGAATACTGATTGTGCAGAGGAGATTAACGATGGCTGTTGCATGTGAAGAACTGTTAAAACTGGTGTAACAGCCTAGATTATACCGACAACCAAGAATATTCCGAGGGTTTAATATAAGAATAGTTTATTCTAAGTATGAATTCAAACTGCGACTGAATAAATAATAATTTTTTTGTTTTGCAGAAATAGTTTTGGAAAAGATTTGAATCTGTTTCTTCTCTCCCTAACTAGGGGTTAAATATGTGGTCCGACTACACGCTATTGTTTTGAAGTGACAACCGGCCTGCAAATAGGGACTTTAAACATTCAAACAAACTTCAAGAGGAATGTTTTACTTCACTATATCTTGCTCTAGACCAGTCGAGCAGCGGGCATCGTGGAAGAGTATAGCAGGTGAGGCAGATTGAGTGAAAGACAATCAAAGATTTTGAAACAGCTTCAAAATATTCATATGACAATAAGAAAAATGACATCAAAATTTAAAATAAGAAGTATTAACATTATTCGGA
The DNA here is from genome assembly GCA_037127315.1 of Ascarosepion bandense. NCBI lineage: Eukaryota > Metazoa > Mollusca > Cephalopoda > Sepiida > Sepiidae > Ascarosepion > Ascarosepion bandense. Next base: position 142,554 of record JBBBDQ010002406.1, read on the forward strand.
CTATTGTTCTCATCATTGTTGCCATTTGTGCAACATTTCGGCCGTTGTAGACTCCGGCCTTCTTCAGGTTCTAGGAATTTTGAACTAAACCATTTATTACAATAGCTGGTGTATATCATGTATTACCTTGAGTAAAGCCTCTTTTGGTAGTCATAAGCTATCTCCCTCGAACCCTCTAAGCTACTTGTTCACCACTGTTGTAGCCTGGTGTTGAACTCACAACTCTTTGGGTCAAGTCCATGGAACTAACCAACATCTATATTCACTGGGCCATGTGTCCTTAAGGACAAGAACAAATGAATTTCAGTCAGGGAAGATCGGCTGGATAAATACTGATTGTGCGAAGGAGATAACGATGGCCTTTGCATTTGAGGAACTGATAAAACTGGTGTAACAAATTATGCCCACAACCAAGAATATTCCAGGGGGTTCATTTTAAGAATAGTTCATTCTAAATGTGAATTAAAACCACGACCGAATAAATTAGTAAGTTTTTTGCGTACATCAAATATTCAAGTCATGATTGATAAGGTATCCAATTTTGATTAAAATCAGACCAAGGGTTTCGGAAGTTTTTCTATAATATGGCAATAAATGCCTGAAAATATCATCAAAGATTAAGGAAAAACTTGAAGCAACTGAAATGTGGTTCTACAGAAGGATGCATCAAGCATGTGAGCAATAATGAGGTTTTAGAAAGGAAGGAAACAAAAAGGAAATTAATACTGAGCATCAGGAAAAGACAGCTGAAGTTCTTGGGACATATGATGATTAAGGTTAAGTTTGGAAAATCTGATACTCACAGGTCATATAGAGGGAAAGAGACACAGGGGAAAGCAGTGGATAACATATTTGAAGAGCCCGAGAAAGTGAATGACAGAGCGGGATTTAAGTGGTGCAACAAGAGAAAGAGTGTCTTAAAGGGACACGGCACATAAAAGAAGGGTTCTTTAGAATAGAGACACAAAAAACACACAGACAGACTGACATATCTATTTTTAAATTATATAGTTTAATGGATTTTATTAACTCAAGTATTATTATAGAAGATTCTCGTTTTTTAAATAGACGTCGAAACTTTTTGTTTTGTTTTGTTTCTTACTATAGACGGTGTACATTACATCCGGTAGTATCTCGTCAAGATATAATCGAGAAATCTTAAAGAAAATGTTCCCTAGAACAGAAGTCGAATCTTCGACACCCTTCTTGTTGGGGAGACCACCATTTTATTCAGTGTGATTTACTGCTCGGTTAAGTCGGGCATCACAATTCAGCAATTGAAGAAGTCTGCTCTTAAACTGATTTCTTCTTCATGGACCGTGTCCCTTCAGGACGTAGGCGATTATTGACTTTCACTTGACTCTGTCTCTTGTAGCTCTCAATATATTTTATCTTGGTTCGTCTCCTAAAACCCGCTCCGCTATCCATTTGCTCAGACCTAACAAGTGCTTCTGGCGCTGCTTTCCTTTGTCTCTCCTTCCATCTATCCGACCATTGAGCATTAAATTCTCCAAGCCCACTGCTTCCTCATTACGTGCTCCAGGAACCTAATTTGTCACTTGTTTCCTTCTTGTTTGCATCCTTTCCAAAACCTCATCGTTGCTCACGTGCTCGGTCCATGGTATCCTCAGCATCCTTCTATAAAACCACATTTCTGATGCCTCAAGCTTCTCCTTCATCCTTGATGAGATCATCCAATATTCACTCCCATACAGAAGGACAGATATCACATAGCAATCCAGCACACTTTTCTTTGTTTCTAAGTACTTTGGTTAGCTTTTAAAATGCGTCTTTGACCATACCAATGTGTTTTTGGATCTCCATCCTCTGTCAAAACACTTCCCAGGTATTTTAATTTTTTTACTTGTTTTATTTTAGTTTTTTGAATTCTAGTTAGCATATTGGCCTACTCTTTTTGCTTATGACGATACATTCAGTTTTCTTGGCGTGTATGCCAAGTCCTTTCTTCTCACAGAAGGTCCTGCATGTTCCTTTCCTTGTCTGCTATCAACACCGCGACACCCACGTATCTTATAATTTTGAGATTGTGGTCGCCAACGATGAATCCCAGCAAAGTTTTTTTTCTCTCATAATTGTTTCGCTGTACATGTAGACATGATCCGGTGAGAAAGCACATCCTTATACACCTTTTTAGTTTTGCTTTTTTAGTTCACTTCCTATCCGTACACAAGCAGTTTGCTGCCAATATAGTTTTTTGATTACCCTAGCGTCTTTTCCCAAAATGTCGATATTGTCGAACATCTCTATCAAGTCTTTGTGTCGTACTTTGTCGAACGCCTTTGCGTAATCTGCAGGTTCAATTTCTGCCAGAAATCCCATTAAAGTTATTACGATAGACGATACCGATAGACGCAATACACACTGTTGAAAATTTTAACAAAAACTGTAGGTATGTTTAAAATATGATTATCCACCCTAGTAACATTTAAAGCAATAGAATGTTAACCACTTTTACAATTTATGCATAACTCTTCAGCAATGAATTGAGTTATTTCGGTGACTGGCGTGTGTATACACCGCTTATATATAACACGCTAAAATTTCCCTTCTCTGTTTCCATGCGTCGATGGCGTAGGGGGTTAACGAGTCCGACTGACACCAAATCGGTCGAGTTACGATCCTGGCCAGAAGCAAGTGGATGTCTAGTCACACTGATGACCTGTGATACAGCGAAACAGGCTTGTATGTTGATGGCGGTCATAATTATGAGACCACTTCAGTGTTTTAAAAAAGGATGTATTTCAAATTATTATTTTTTAGTATTTATTGCCTAGTGAATAATCGTAAAGGAAAATAGAATGGTTCTTTTAATAATATTGCACAATAACATGAGCATCAAATGAATTTATAAATGTTTAATAATTATCTATATTTCATTTTCATCAATGCAAGAATAAAGAAAATTTAGGGTGATTCATCTTTGCTTCGTTGCCTTGTAAAACTTTGCAAAATAATAAAACAAAATAACCATTCTATTTTCATTTAGAATTATCCACTTGTCAATAATTACTAAAAATAGTATGAAATACATAATATCTTTTAAAAAACTGGGTCGGCCTAATAATTATGTCCGGTAGTAAGGAAATTAATACTGATCAACGGGAAGAGACTAAAGTTCCTGGGACATGCAATGAGGTAGGAGGGCTTGGAGAACCTGATACTAACAAACCAGATATAGAGGAAAAGAGACAGGGGAAAGCAGCGGATAACATATTTAAAGGGCCTAATCAGGTGGATGAGAGAACGAGGGTTGTGTGGAGAAAGCTTTCTAAGAGTCATTAAAGACAGAGAGACGTAGAAAGCCATCATCTTGAAAGGACAGGACACATATTAGAAAAAGAAGAAGAAGAAGAAGAAGAAGAAGAAGAAGAAGTGTATATCATTATATATATATATATTGGAAATATTCTTTTCATAACTGTTTCGATCCGATTATGGCACATTTTGAATTGTGTGTTTGTGTTTTTTGTTTTTGTTTTTTTGCAGTAAAATGGTGCATTACAAAGAAATCTTGTCTACGAAACAGAGTAGCACTTAGCGACGCTACAACCATGCCGATTCTGTTGTCGATATTCACTAGCGTCAAAATAACAATAGGTCTTAATTAAAGTTTCTCATGTAGAGACGGAACTGGAGGAAAGGCAATATTATGTTTGCTTGTTTTGTTTACAGAAGCTGTAATTCTTTCAGCAAACCACATTATTTTTGTCGCTCGTTAATGAATTAAAAGTAGCGGTAATATTTTTCGTCACCAAATTCTCTCCTCCAGACGAAGGCATGAACACTTATATTAAATATATAGTGAAATCTAGAAGCAGGATTGTATGTTTATAAAGCATTACACTTGTTTACATCATACTATGAGAATCAAATAATATTACTCTTTTATTGGCGGCCATTATGGCTGCCATTTATTGTCCTCTTTTCACAATTTTACAATTCATTCGTAGCTCTTAAGGATGTTTACTTTTTTAAATATCCTTCATTATGTGACAAAAGCATCACAAAAGCTGGTTAGGTCGGTGACTCACTTAGCTACAATACGTGTCTGAGTAGTCCATACCTCATTCTCCCACCTCTTTCCCAATGGAGCATAAGCCATCGATAAGGGGGTCGTCGATGCTTTATCTTTTAGTTTCTGGAAAATTTGAGAAGCGTGGAACCACCTTTTAACTGATGTTGTTACCATTTCCAACCTAACCCCGGACGGTAGCATCTGTTATGATCCCAGGTTTGGGTAAATATTAAACTACCAAACTGAGGTCATGACACTATGCAAGTATAAGATAGATATTTTTGGTAAAATACCAGCAATACCTTTCTGAAGAAATAAAATTACCATCGGTATACTTGACTCTCGACAAAATTTAAATAAATACGTCAATGAAACCTAATCGACAAACTGATTTCTAAGAAAGGATGCATACTGTATACATACGATTCTATTGTAAAAATCATGTCCGTATTAAATAACACATTGAGGTTGATATGCTGAAAAACAGAATAAACCAAACCTTTATATAAAATATGAGTAAAACAAAGGCTATACTGTCATTATACATTGATGCAAATGATCCCAAAAGAAAATTCCAAAAAGTATTTGTGAAATCTTAGTAGCGTCTTTCAATTTAACGTGAAACTTCAGAGAATTAATTACTTTTTAATAGGTTGTTCTTTCTTTCTTTCTTTTTTGTTTCTTTTATTCATTCTTTTGCTCTTTTTTTTTTGCTTTATTCTTTTGCTCTTTTTCTTCTGCAATATTTGTTTTTCCTTCATCATTTTTCTTCTTCTTTAGTTCATTCGTTTTCTATTTTATTTTTGCCTTGTGTATTATTTCTTTCATTGTATTTTTGAAACAATATTCTCTTATTCGTCATATATTTTTAAAGCGTCATTTTTATATTCGTCATATGTTTTTAAAACGTCATTATTCTATTCGTCGTAAATTTTGTAGAACGTCATTCTTTTTAACTGCAATTATTTGATTCAACATTTATTTTTTGAAACGTCATTTTTTATTCATCCTATATTTTTAAAACGCCATTGTTTTATTCGTTATATATTTTTAAAGCGTCATTCTTTTATTCGTCATATATTTTAAATGTTATTCTTTTATTCGTCATATATTTTCAAACCGCCCTTTTATTTGTCACATAATTTTAAACCGTCATTTATTTTGGCCATATATTTTAAACACCTTCTATTCGTCATAATTTTTAAAATCATCATTTTTTATTCATCATACATTTTTTTAGGATGTGCGTTGTGGTGCAGTGGATATCGGCTCGGAACGAGAAATCGGGGAGCCGATTTCGAATTCCAGTTGAATTCATTGCATTCACTTACGTGCAAATACCTTTGGGATAGTTATTAATCCGTCTCTTCCATCCAGTTATGGGTTAAATAACAGGACATATTGGGTTCTATAGCCTTGGCTGGCAACCAGTCTACCGCAGAAAGCAATGGCAACCTACTGCATATCACAGGATAATCTTGTGCTCAGTCTGTTTCGAGACATGATCTCCCAAGCGAGTTTCACGTATGGCACTTAACTGATATTTTTAAAAACGACATTCTGTTATTCATATGCGTTTAAAACGTTAATTCGTCATATCTTGTCATCCCGACATTTTTTATTCGTCATACATATTTTCAAAAAGACTTTCGTTTATCTCTCCTATATTTTTAAGCCATCAATCTGCAGTTCGTTATATATTTTAAAAGACTCATTCATTAATTTTACATATATTTTTAAAACGACATTTTTATTCGTCACATATTTTTAAACGCCATTCATTTATTCGTCATATATTTTTAGAATGTCTGTCTTTTATTCGTCATATATATATATTTCAGAATCGTCTTTCTTTTATTTATCATATATTTTTTAAAACTTCATTATTTTTAAACCATTTTTCTATCATTAATTATCTATTTTTTAAAACGCTCTTCTTTTTTTCGTCAAATATTTTAAAGATTCATTTATTTATTTGATATATTTTAAACCATCATTCTTTTATTCGTTATATATTTTTAAAATGATTTTTTATTTTTCAAAAACCTCATTATTTTATTTATTATATATTTTTAAAACGCCATTCTTTCATCCGCCATATATTTTTCAACCGGCATTCTTTTTTTTACCATATATTTTAAAACGCCATTCTTTTATTCGTTATATATTCTTAACCGTCATTCTTTTATTCATTATATATATATATATATATATATATATATATATATATATATATATATAATGAATAATAATAATAATAATAATAATATATATATATATATATATATATATATATATATATATATATATATCTTTTATTAATCATATATTTTGAAAGCATCTTTCTTTTATTCACCATATATTTTTAAACGCCTTTCTTTTAGACCTCATAAATGTTAAAACCGCCATAATTTTATACGTCATATATTTTTAAACCACTATTTTTTTTACGTCATATATATTTTGTAAAACACACTCTTTTATTCATTATGAGTTAACTGTTATACGTGAAGCGATCATGTTTCGAAAGAGACATGACTGACTGAGCAGAAGATAATCCCGCGGTAGTTTTGCGTTAAATTTGTTGCCAGCCAAGGCTATAGAACCCAATTTATCCTGTTATTTAAAGCATAACTGGAGGGAAGAGACCCATTAATACCTTTCCCAAGGGTATTTATGCGTAACTGAATTCAAGATATTCGACTGGAATTAATACACTGCTCCCCGATTTCTTGTTCAAAGCCGATATCTTTTTCATCATATATGTTTGAAAACGTAATCTTTTATTCGTCATATATAAACGTTATTCTGCAGAAGTAGGAAGACGGTTAATGTCTTTTGAATTGGCGTTGTGTGAAACATAACCAAACTTCCTCCAACTTACAGGTTTTGACAAGAATTATCAGAAGATTACCAGAAGATGGATTTGTTGAAGAATAAAAGCATGCCTTTTGTATGTTTAAATATAAATTTATTAATAGAAAAGAATAACAGGAATTGGTAGAGTTAAACGTTCAATGAGAAACAGTTTTAAAAAGTTAAGGGTATCAAGAATTCGTAGCAGTCCTTGCAAGAATGAGTCTATGTGTACGTACGCAGGAACGCATGTGTGTATGTATGTGTGAGCGTTATTTTGGGTAACGAGTGTATTTCAAGTTATTGCTCGGAGTGAATGGTGAAAAAGGGAGGAGGTGAGAGTTGAAAGAGAAAGCTAGAGACAATAATAGCGATCGTTCTGACGTTTGTCAAGGGTACGTGTTAATTACTCCCGTCTCATTTCTCTCGCGACGGTCAAGCTTGCTTCGACTTTTATTTCTTTTGTGGGAGCATCGAACAGGTCATTTGAGAATTCACTCCCGGTGTGGCCTTTCTATTTTACTTTTGGACGTTTCCTAGTTTTCTAATGGCCGAAAATCATTTCGCATCGAGGTGTGAAATTTCGCGAGTTTGTGTGTGCTAAGCAAAGTTTGTAAATTCGAGTCTTTTTTTATATCTAATAAAGTCAATGATTCGGTGCTTAGTATTTGAATTTTTAATTCTAGAACTTGTTTTATTCACTACAATCCTGTTATAGTTCCATTATTTGTCATATGTATCTAAATCAGCATATCTCGGAAGAAAAGTATCGGAAGCCTAAAAATGCATCACTAAAATGCAAAGACGCATTTGGTTAATGAAAAAAGCCTTCCAAAACCTAAGCAAAGTATATATATATATATGCGCGCGCGCGTGTGTGTGTGTGTGTGTGTGTGTGTTACGAAAAATCTCCCGAAGATTAACGAAATGGTTTTAACAACCGACATATTGAAATTATTTGTTGGAACATTATTTTTAATCGATACTCGTATTTGAGTACATATTCTGTTTTTAATCAAACAGTATATTTATGAATTTCTATCGGCCTGATTATTTACTATAAATTTCGTACGAAAATGTGCGTCATTTGGTAGGATTCAAACCTGATATATGACATAATATATATATATATATATATATATATATATATATATATATATATATTTGATTGTTTAAGACTTAGTTTTTGGTCCTCATAGGATTAGACCAGTACTCATTTGTATTAAAGTGTTCTGTACAATTACATTGTAGAACTTTTAAATATTTTCCATTCTTAAACGAGTTATTTTACTACCCAGGTTTCTACCATGAGTGATGTCTTAAAATTCGCCTGAAGACACCACTCATGGTAGGAACCTGGGTAGCGAAATAACTCGGTTAAGAATGGAATATATATATATATATATATATATATATATATGAAGATTAACGAAATAGTCTTTAAACAACTGACAATTTGAATTGATTTGTTTGAACATAATTGTTGATCGATACTCGTATTTAAGTTGATATAAACGCAGTCAAATCAAGCCTATATAACACAATTTCCGATTCATCGTAATAACTATATCTACTCTGATATGTATCTTAATGTCTACAAATGTAAACATGTTACGGATATTAGCAAAGATTAACGAAATTTCTTTAATCTTCGTTAAGACTGTTGATCATTCGTGGTCGAGAGGTCTAAGACGCGTCAGATCAATTTGTGGCTTGCTCTATGTGGATAGGTGTCACAGGTTCGAATTCTACTGAATGACACACATTTTCTTAACAAAAATCTATTGTAAATAATCAGGCCGGTAGAAATAAATATATAGTACTGTTTGATTATAAACAGAATATCTACTTAAATACGAGTATCTATCAGAAATAATGTTAAACAAATCTTTTCATATGTTAATATATATTTATAAAGTGTCATTCTTTTTTATTCGTCATATATTTTTAAAACGTCATTCGTTTATTCGTCATATAATTCTTAGACTCTCATTTTATTTTACATCTATTTTAAAGCGTTCATTCTTTGATTCAACTGTTTGTTGATCAAATTCTAGTTTTGTCTTCACTCTCATTCTTTGTTTTTATTCTGTTTTTCTTTTTTCTTTTTTTTTGACAGTTTATATGTATATGTGTTTCTGAATGTGCGTATTGTATCCCTTACTTATTTTGATTTTTCTCTTTCTCTTTTTATCTCAGTGTGCTGCCTTTATTTTTTCATACTTTCATTAATTTTTCTTTCTTTCTTTTTTTTCTTTATTTCCTTTTTTCATTTATTACTACATCCTGTTCTTCATTCTTTTTTTCTTTCGTTTACCTTTGTTTTTTTTTAATTCTTTGTATTTTTATTTGTTTTGTCATGCTTTTTCTTTCTTTCATTCATTCAATTTTTTTTTGTTTTTCTTGCCCATTTCGTTCCTTTCTCTTTGTTTTATATTTTTTTCTATCAAATCGCACAATTTTTTTTTTAAATATCTCGGAAGTAGTATAATGGGCATCAACGAAATCTCAATGAGCATTTCGATAACAAAAGAAGTCTTCCAATACCTAAGCAAAGTATTAAGGAACAGGAAGATCTCGTTAGAAACAAACAAAAGAGTAATTCACTATTATCATGGACGTGCTTAGGGCCCACCAGAACCTGCAATTGCGAGGAGAGAGGCCCAAGTAGCTAAAAGTTGTGAAAACGTTCGTAAAGTAAAGCTTCAAAACGCCAATTCCGCGATTTCTTCCGTTTTTTTTTTTTTTTTTCGTGATCACTGAATATCTGCGTTCCGAGAGTATGTTATTTTGTTTAAAGTACCATTTATTGTGGGTTCAGTATATTCGGGGGCGCAAGTTGAATTTTGCGGGTAGAGAGACCGCAAAGAGCATTCTGCGGAGATGGGTGAAAGGCGCATTCTGCTGGGGGCCGCGTGATTGCTAAGCACGGCGCTGACTATTATATCATATTTGTCATCCTGTATGGAAGTGAATTCTAGACAATCTTCTCACGAATAAAGAAGTAACTTGAAGCAATATACATGTGGTTTTACAGAAGGATGTCGTGAACAGCATTAAATGAACAGTTATGTAATGACAAAGTTTTATAAAAAAAAATGAAAACAAAAATGTCATTTAAACTTAACACCTGAAAAAGAAAGATGGAATATTTAGAGCATATATATAAACAGGATAGTACAAGTTACGATGACTAAATTTTCGCAATTTTATATTTTGAATTTCGTGTATGGGCGTTGTTTATTTGCCGACTGCATAGTAAGGTTAGTTGAGCACCGTCCGTGAGGAAAAAAGCACCATGGCGCAATACACTCCGCCAGAAATTTAGAAAGAGCATTGTCATTACGACTAAAAGATCCAATACGAATCCTAATCGGAAGACAGTAAAAATATTTGTCATTACGGCTCAAAGATCCAGTACTAATCTTAATCGGAAAACAGTACAAATATTTGTCATTACGGCTAAAAGATGCAATCCTAATCCTAATCGGAAAACAGTACAAATATTTGTCATTACGGCTAAAAGATCCAATCCTAATCCTAATCGGAAGACAGTACAAATATTTGGCATTACGGCTAAAAGATCCAATCCTAATCGGAAGACAGTACAAATATTTGTCATTACGGCTCAAAGATCCAGTACGAATCTTAATCGGAAGACAGTACAAATATTTGTCATTACGGCTAAAAGATCCAATCCTAATCCTAATCGGAAGACAGTACAAATATTTGGCATTACGGCTAAAAGATCCAGTACGAATCTTAATCGGAAGACAGTACAAATATTTGTCATTACGGCTAAAAGATCCAATCCTAATCCTAATCGGAAGACAGTACAAATATTTGGCATTACGGCTAAAAGATCCAGTACGAATCTTAATCGGAAGACAGTACAAATATTTGTCATTACGGCTCAAAGATCCAGTACGAATCTTAATCGGAAGACAAATATTTGTCATTACGGCTAAAAGATCCAATTCCTAATCCTAATCGGAAGACAGTACAAATATTTGTCATTACGGCTAAAAGATCCAATACTAATCCTAATCGGAAGACAGTACAAATATTTGTCATTACGGCTAAAAGATCCAATCCTAATCCTAATCGGAAGACAGTACAAATATTTGTCATTACGGCTAAAAGATCCAATCCTAATCCTAATCGGAAGACAGTACAAACGAGGTTGGATGAGCTTAATGGTGATTACAATAGTGTTTGAAGTGATCACTACTGATGTTGACGTTATATTTCCATTCATCTTCTCATAGGGTGTCAGACTCAACATGGATGCCTACATCAAGTGCGTTGAGGAGTTTGTGCTGTCCTGGGTTAAGAGACTGGCTGCTGGAAGACCCCATACATGGTTAACAGGATTCCATGCCAAACAAAAAAAAGATCTCAGTTATGGCTGTTATACAATTTTTGCGACTACCTCTGCCCTTACATCTGGCCACCTAACTCCGCAGACTGCAACCCCCTAGATTAATGTGCAATAGCATTTGGGGGAGAGAAAAACAAAACTGCTGGTAAGATCAATGATGAACGATTATGCTAGTATTCACTAAATCAAATAAAGAGATTGTCCAGAAGAGATTCCGAAGTCGTTTAGAGACCGTGACTAAAGCTAATAGTAACTTTATTGAATAGATTTACTCTTCAGTAAGATATTTTTGTGTAATTTTGGTAAATATAAATGTTTTAGGTACCACCACTTTTCAGTATAAATTTTCAATACATGATTTTAAAATGATTTTTTTTAAATGAAAAAATATTCTTGAAGATTTCATTTTAGATTTAATTAAAAGCTTAATGATTAAATTTATTATTTCCATTAAGTAACAATTTCTAGTGTATTTCAGATAGAAATTATATAGATTTGAAGTCACATTTAATTTCGATTTCTTAATATTTTCTTAAAAACGGCCATTTTCTTAATCTTAAGAAATTTGTAAACAAACAAAAACCTTTCGATTTGAAAAATATCTAAAAATATTTCTGACACTTCATTTTAGTAAGACTAGAAAAGTGAAAGTTAAATTAAGCTGATTTAAAAAAAATATAATTTATAGCATAAAAAAGTAATATACAACCAATTATTAACGATTGGTCGTGTTCATCTGATCGAAGGTTTGACGGATTCATGACTGATTTGGTGATGACAGCCTGTACGCATGCCGAAAACCGACAATTTTCTTATATCTAAGTGAAGGGACAAAACTCTCAAATTACCTAACCGTTTCATAATAATGGCACTTCCAGTCTGCTATACATGAAAATAAGGTATAAATATAATAAATTAAAAATTATTTTTGAAAAAAGTAGCGTAACTACGTTTATTAAATTTCGTTTCCAATTAATTACTATATCACATCCCATAATCATCCCAATACAGAATTTTACACGATTTTAAACTTTTATAAATTATTTTAATTAAAATGTAAAAAAAAATGAGAAGTTCTTGTAAAAATTCATTATTGATCAGAAAAATATTATTTCTTCAGACAATAATGTCCTTAATATTACTTATTTACAAAAGCAATTAAAAGCTTTTCTAATTAAGCAATGTCATAGTTTTATTGGATTCTTTATTTTTCAATTCAAAGTAGATTTCCAGTTAAATAGTACAAATTTGAAAAAAAAGTAGGTGATCTGCAATTTCCAATGACTCCTACTTTAAAAAAAAAACAAATTCCATAAACCTGAAGGTTCTGTGCGAAATTTAATGAAATTAAGTGGGGGGGGTAAAACATTAATTTTTTTCTTTACTAATACTTTCTAAAAACAAACATTTCAAAAATAATTTCATTCATTTGTGAATAAGTTCTGAAAATTTCATTAAAATCGGACAATTATTTGATTTGTACAAGAATTTTCAAATTAATGTGTTTTCAACAAAAAAAAAAACGCAAAAAAATCAATGTTAAACTTTGTAGAAGGCGATGACGTAAACAAAACAAGCATTCTGAACAAAATTCCGAACGTGTTAGAAAGGATTAAATTTTTTTTTTAAATAATTAAAAAATTATTTCATCTTTCCTCTTAATAATAATATCAACATTTTGACTATAAAACTTTATTTTTGTTAAGTTTGTGGCGTTTTGCATGACGCTATGCTGTTTTTCCCGTGAAAAAGTGGAGGTACCTAGTTAAAATGAAATGAAAATGTGTTATTCAAACTTTGCGTAATTTAGACGAGAATTTATACATCGCAATCTGAAGGCTTAGAAAATTCGACACTCACGGGACTGAATGATAGTTAGAGGAAAAGGAGTGCATAGCCTATCTAACGCGCCTGTGAAAAAATGGTTGGCAAAACACGGATTAGGATGATAGCAGAAAGAAATTTTACTAAAAGCTAAAAAGGAAAAGACATTTCGGAGAGCCATGATCGCCCACGTTCTGAATAGGCACAAAAAGAAGAAGAAGAAGAAGAAGAAGAAGAAGAAGAAGAAGAAGAAGACATTTGATAGTGACATATTCGGGAAAAACATCAGAAGAATCAAGTATCTGTATTGACAACAAACTGCCTGCATATGAACAGAAAACGCATTCAGCAGATTAAAAGAGAAAAGGCTGTAAGACAAGAATGCGTCTTCTCACCAAATTCGTTCAACCTCTACAGCGAGACAATTCTGTGAGAGATAGTCTTGCCAGGATTCGTCATGGCGGTTTCAGTCGGAACAATATAAGTAACGCAGATGATGCAGTGCTGACAGCAGACACAGAAAGTATACTACACAGCCTCTTACAGGAAGTAATGTGTCCTCCACATGATTTGACTGACCTTTCAAACCTGATGAATATTCATGAACGTTCTCAAATTTAAAAGACCCGATAATCCAAGGATATTCTTGCTCTTGAAATTATTACATGCAACAAAATAAATCCTATATTTGCCTTGATAACGTTTCTTAGAAGACGAAATGTATCGGCTAAGTAGTGTTTTTTCCTTGTCTTTTCATTCTTTACAACTGAAAATAATTTAAACGCTCACGCATGTATACACAGCCAATCTATTTCGCCCTCACTCAGCAGAGCTAGATCGAGGGATTATATATTGCAAAAATTTAAAATTTAATGTAATATTAATGAGGGCGGAAGATAATTTAAGTCGAAACCCACCGTTGAGAATGTTAAAATACAGCAGCTTAAACCTAGAATAATCAAGAATGGTACATTTCAACTAAAAGACATTCTAAACAACATATATAGTTTTCCATTGTAGAGTATTTTATTAAAACTGAAATTGTAAGATTGATTCGTTCACCATGTGGTGAATAAGAAATAAAAAACAACGCTATTTTCGATGTTTTCAAATTCGCGAGCCTGAGCGAAAATTTATTTATTTTTTAATCATATCAGCCCGAGCAAGGCGGTAACGCCACTGAAGCGTAGGAGGCTACGTAAGAGTGAAAAGATGGGAAAAGAGAAACCCGGAAACCAACATCCTAAACAGGGAACAAGGGATGAGCCTCTTCACCTGTTCAATAGACGTGGTTGGTGTGTGAACCGGGCAATAGATTAGTCTATCTACTCCAATTAAAAAAAAAGTAAAAGAGTGAAAAGATTGAAAAAGAGAAAGCCGGAAACCACAACCTAAACAGGGAACAAGGGATGAGCCTCTTCACCTGTTCAATAGACGTGGGTGGAGTGTGAACCGGGCGATAGTTTTAAAAAAGTGATTGGATCTGGGCTAATAAAAAAAGGCAAAATTTTGCGAACGTGTGTGAAAGTTTACCTTAAGCATTGAAAAGTGACCGGCTTAGAAACTGAGAAAAAGTAATGGGCTGGTGTTAAATCGCTTTTGATATAAATAGAAGAAAAAGAGGAATCAACCAGAAAGAACAAGAGAAGAAGATAAAAAAAAAACTGAATTGAGAGAGGTGGGGCAGAGTTGCATGCGTCTGAATAACCCCAGTGTCATATTACACGCTGATACATTTTAAACCTCTAATGAGACAAGTGAAATTTCCAAGAATATTAAACTCTTAAGTAGAGTATCTAAATATATATCTTTTTATTCATGTTGAATACAACCGAAAACCCTTTATATGA
>JBBBDQ010002406.1:162500-202500 GCA_037127315.1 Ascarosepion bandense
ACCTAGCTAGAATAATACTAAAAGATCATAAAGTCCCCCTATAAATATAAGTACTTCTACTAACTACTAATTCCCAATTATTATAATACAGTAAAAACCTTACAACACATATTTTACGATATAAATATAACAATAATATATTTTATCGCATATCAATAATCTAATTAATAACAATTTATAGTTAAACTAAACCAGTCGCATATTTTTAAAATTTGTTACCGTTTTATTATATCATTATATTAAATATTATTAAATTAAACCGCGCACAAAAGCTTTACTTTAACACCGGACTTTTAACTATAATCTCAATTTTTATAATAAAATAATTTCAAATTTACCATCACTATATTTTAACTCTTTTCAATACCTCCTATAATACTACCCCTATATTTAATTAAAATATATCTAAATTAATAAGACACATATACATCAACAACACATATATAATTACAGCAATGTTTAGAAAAACATAGATACAACTTAACAAAAAAAAATGCACAAAACTATTTAAATTTCGACTTAACGACTTTTTCAAATAACAAAACATTATTAAAAATATTTCGTGGTTTGACGCCATTGTTTACAGCAATTCTTTCAAACAGCCTTAAAATGTTAATTTTTTATCACATTTCTAAATCTATTTACAACAGTAACAACAAAAAATACTTCACAGTAGTAAATATAAGCTCTGATGATGGTTATAACAATCGAAACATTCTAATGTTGGCCATCATACAATAAATCCATATTGTGTTGTTTCTTAAGTATTTCTTATCTCACATTGTCGGAATTTATTTTCCATTTCCCTTAAAATATAAATTTTTTCACATAAACAATCGGTAGCCTGTTTCGCTGTATCACAGCTCTTCAGTTTGGCTAGATTAACTGTTTCGCATAGAGCCGATACTGACATATATATATATATATATATATATATATATATATATATATATATATAGTCATCCACAGACAGATCTGTTTCGCTGTATCACAGCTCTTCAGTGTGGCTAGATTAACTGTTTCGCATTGAGCCGATCCTGACATATATATATATATATACATATATGATATTGCGTATATATATATATATATATAGTCATCCACAGACAGATTCTGTTTCGCTGCATCACAGCTCTTCAGTGTGGCTAGATTAACTGTTTCACATGGAGACGACACTGACATATATATATATATATATATATATATATATATATATATATATATGTATATATAGTCATCCGCAGACAGATCTGTTTCGCTGTATCACAGCTCATCTGTACGGTTAGACTCCGATTACTTTTAACACAGGATTGAAACCAGACCTAATTGGCGTCAGTCGGCGATTCTACCTCTGGGCTCTGGGCGCTCGGTGGAATATATATATATATATATATATATATATATATATATATATATATATAAAATGAAGGTTATCCTGAACGGCTACTCGTCTATATGATTTCGTACTAACGCGGATGCCTCTCCCCGGGTTCCCCATCCTTGGTCATATCGTGATCTTAATTTTCATTAAAACCCTTCCCAGTTATATCATCCCTCAACTTGATATCTACCCTGATTACAAAATCATTTACTCCTGCCTCGATAGTAATGCTGATGAGTCCGACAAGTTCAAAATGGTAGCCAATGTTCAAAACGACCTCAAGTTTGCCGTAAAACGATGACTTGTTAATTTTAACGACTTCGAAACTAAACCCCTTTCCATTAGTCATCTAAGAGTCCTATCTCTGCTTTCCATGAGCCTTGGCTGATGTTAATCTTTGAAAAAAAAAGTATCTCGTTTCTCCTTTTCAGGCTATTGTATTGAGCTACCATGAAGTGGAAAGACTACATTGAATTAATTGTTAGGTCACCTGTTACAAATGTTTGTTCACTGTGTCGCGCGCAAAAAATTTTTTCTTTCCGGAATCTATTTTACGTAATTATATATCTACCATTCGTCTATGTTTAAAATATCGCTGCCACATATGGTTCGGTCCACTTGCTACTTGATAAATTCCAAAGAAGAATCAGCAATAATATTGGTCCTGATCTCCCGACTCAGATTCAGTCAGTTTCCTATCGTCGCAAGATTGCCTATGTGTTGTATGGGTAATGAGCTCTTCGCTGTGACACCTGGTCTTTTTTAAATTAAGCGAAGTAATAGACTGGCGTTAAAATCTCATTAATTTACAGTTGAGCTGGTCAGATGTAGCCGTAAATTCTCTGGTGCTCGTTTATTTTCTCTCACTTCTCGTCCGTGGAATCCACTTCCAACAATGTTAATGGCTATCTATTTTAATTCTGATTACTCTATCCTCTTACGGTGTGTTATTAACGTTTCTTTCCTGATTATTCCACACTATGTAGTGTATTGCATGATTAATATAATACTAGCAGTATAGCCCGGCGTTGCTCGGGTGTAATGAAAGCTTTAAAACTAATCCATGGTCCTGGAGCTCAAACTTTTTGGAAAGACTAAAAAGCAATATTTGTTTCCAGTTAAAGCGAAACCGTAGACTGAAAGAAAAATGAATGGATGTAAGTCAAATTTTGATTTCCTGGTATCGATATCAAATAAGTTTTATCGTCGTAAACTGAATTTTGAAGGCTAAATAAGTCCTCTAAGCAAATGGTATCATTGCTGAGACTAAGAGACTAAGAACTACAATTATACCCATTTCGAGCCAAACGCGAAGCAAAAACTAAAATAAAGTGGCTGAAAAAAAAATGCAGACATACAGGCTGATAAACAGACACACACAAACTTGCCTTATATATATATATATATATATATATATTATCGATTTTCTGCACTATTGTAAGAACTGCAACCTTGAAGCTTCTGAATATTGTTTCTTATGTCTTTGTCTATGAGTGTATCAAATTTGATGAAAATCGGACCACTACTTCTATAACCAAATTTTTTCCAATATCGATTTTCGATATTTATCGGGGGTACTTCGACAGAAAACCTAGCTAAGAACACTCGCAGACGCTTATACAACTGTGTAAATTTTCAAGAAAATCGTTTCAGCCGTCTATAGGTAACGGACACACACACATACACACACAGACAAAGTTCCATTTATAAATAAGTTTAGATAGATATACATGTGCATATATATAAATATATATATAGTGTATCGAGGCAGCAAATATTTTCTAAACATATACTGTTAAATATAACAACAATGAATGTCTATTATATTTAATCCTTGAACCGTTCTAAAGATCGCATTTTAGCATTAATTTCTGATTGAAATAAAGACAAAACTGTCCAACAATTCATCGCATTTAGACATATGGTTCTGTTGTTAACATTGGTGTGACGTCATAGAACCGCATTACAAATTTACGAACTTCTGCTATAGCAATGTTTTATGACAACACAAGATATCCTCTTTGATGGTGGGTGTCTTGATGTTAACGTCCCTGTAAGCTATCTGAAGATGGCTTGTGTGAGCTGAAAGCTTAGAATCAGCATAATAAGAAATTATCCCAATGTTGGACAATTTTTATCTTTATTTCCACCTGAAATTAAAGCCAAAATACGGTATTTAGAACGGATCATGATTAAGCGTAATTGGCATTCATTGTCTGTCATATTTAACAGTATATATTTAGTTATATATATAATGCTAGCGATCTTTCAGAGCATGAGTGTTGTCAATTATTTAAGGCAAGCACTCATGTCTGTTTGCAGAAATAAAAATAAATCTCTTAAGTGATTTATCGGATTTTAAATCGTTTATTTGACCGCTCCTTATCCTCGATACATATATTCTGGCCACTTGGATAGCACACATGATATATTATATTATGCCCACCCTGAAAATATCTTTCTACTCTCCGTAAAGCTGTTCCCTGTTTTTATTCTCAATATTTTATACACTTTATAATTTAGAAATTTTGTTTTCTGCCCCTTTTCAACTGTCCCACATGCATCATAATCTAGGGGATTGCCGGCTATTAAGTGACGTGGTCAGTCGTAGGAAGAGATTTAGTCGCAGAAATTGTCAGACAGCCTTGACTGGGTTCTCCTGTTTCTGTGGCATGGTGCAAAGTCCTGTTGACAGACACATATGTTCTCCTCGCAGCCATTCTCTTGATACAGTGCAGCAAAGTAACATTAGAGTGTCTCTTACTGATATGTATATAATTATTTCTATGTTTTCTACTATCAGCTCTAATCTGGATCCCCAGAAAGTATGTGAACCACTTAGTATCTTTGTAATTCCCGTTAAAAATAAGCTCATGACTGACTCCTGTTGTCTATGAAGTATACAAGAAATCTCTCATTGTTTCTTACTTTCTTGCTAGTTGGAAATTATTTTCTGTTCTCACAGTATTTACGAACTCAGAAGGATCGTCCGATTACAAGAACTACCGACTTATTTAGCTTCTACTACTCAAACTATGAGAGGCCGTAGCAACTCTGCGTATTTATCCGAGATCTAACATAGACGCAGGATGTGGCATGAAAGAGAATTTTACGTGGGAATTCTGAGTTTCGTCTGGGTTCCTCTCAGCCCGAAGGCAGAGAGCCCAACTTGGTTGTGTTTTGGCGGGACCCTGGCCCTAATAAACTTTGAATTGGTTACGCATCTCATATAGCAGAGCGGTCATTCATAAACGTAATAATTAGCGCGGTATAATTTGTTTTAACACATCTTATAACAATGGAATACAAACAAAATAGGTGAATTATGCTACAAACTAACTGATAAATTATTCCCTTAAAATTATTAATTGATCTGACTATTAAAATGCTGGACAATATCATCAAAGATGAAGAAAAAATTCAAGCAATTTAAATGTGGTTTTACAGAGCAGGTGAGCAATGATGATGAATTTTTTAAAAGGATGAAAACGAAAAGAAAATTAATACTGAGCATTGAGATGAGACAGCTAAAGATTTTGGGACATGCAATGAGGAAGGAGGGCTTGGAGAACCTGATACAAAGTGGCCAGATAGAGGATGAAATGTCAAGGGAAAGCAGCGGATAACATATTTGAAGGGTCTGAGCAGGTCGATGACAGAACGGGGGAACTTGCTAAGAGCCATCAGGGATAGGGAGACATAGAAAGCCATGCAGAACTGCAGAAACGGAATTACCTGAGAAACATTGCCAGCAAACAAACAGTATATAAAGCCAAGGTAAGTGCAAACAACAACACAATGTGCTACATCGGTGTCATTGAGAGACCATTTAAGAAAAGAAAAAAACAACCACAATCTTTCATTCTCCAACAGAAAATACTTCAACAGCACTACACTATCCACATACGTATGGCGTCTAAAAGAAAGAAATATTTCACCAACTATAAACTGGAAAATACTGAAAAAAGCACCTGCCTACAACAACATTAAAAAATGCTTACTTTGCCTATATGAAAAAGTAGCAATTATACCTCATACCGAAGAAAAGAACTTACTAAGCACAAGATCAGAACTAATTTCTAAATGCAGACATGAAAATAAATACGATCACAATTTATACCAAACGGATAAAAACATGGAAACACTGATATCATAATCCTATCAACTATTTTCTAGTTCAAACTACCACCATAATAACTGCATTTATTGTTATTATCATCACACCACAATTACTAATCACTACTACCGCTTCACAATAACTATTTACAACCACAACTGTTATTATCATCATATATTACTATCACAGTATTAGTCCGCAATCATCATTAACGTAAATTACACATCTCTGCCATAGTAAAATTAATACACCACACATAAACACTAACAAGAATTACAAATTAGAATTTCTACCATTTAAATATACGCAACCACAAAAAAAACAAGCTAATAACCGGCTTTAAAATAAAAAATAACAATACAGCCTTAAATAAAATAATAGCAATTCTTACCTATCATAGTTTTACACAGAACCTATCATACGTACATAAATACGTACGAGAAATCGACAACTCTCCGCGCGTTGACATCGCTACACTATTCGAATACACCAACCGAATGCGTATGTATGTGCGCAACGGCACACATATACATATATATGCCGAGCCCCGCACGATTCGCATATATATGTTTATGCAAGCCCAGTGGGCGAACGCGTCAATGGGTGTACAAATATATATATATATATATATATATATATATATATGTTTGCGTCTGTCATGACGACAGATTTTCACCCACTTCCACAAAAATACACGAATTATACGCAATCTTACATATAACCAATTAAAAAAAAATAATCACTTTGTCTGACGATCGCAAGAGCGTGAAATCCAGAGTTACAAACTCACACCTATCTATATGAATATGTCAGCTCTATCACTGATATTGAGCGCTTTTAAATAAGTAAATATTTATAATTATATACATACACTTTTCACTCATATATATATATATATATATATATATATATATATATATATAGTGTATCGTGGCAGCAGATAATTTTCTAAACATATACTTTAAATATAACAGATAATGAAAGTATATTATGTTTAATCATGAGCCTTTCTAAAGATCGTATTTTAGCTTTAATTTCTGATGAAAATAAAGACAACAATTCTCTAACATTTGGATATTTTTTACTAAGCTGGTTCTAAGCTTTCGGCTCACATATATCGATAATTAAATTTGTTTTTAATTAAAATTAATATAGTTTATATTGCGATACACACATTTTTACATTTCGATATTTTTAACCCGTCGTCCGGCAATGTTAGCTCATTGTAAAAATGATTTTCATTTCAATATAAGAAACAATACGTCTGTTATTTATGGATGTGGAAAGAGAAAAATGTATGTGTGTGCTCAATTTAACTAATCAGCATAGAGATCCACTTTAAATTTGGAAAAATGTTATATTTTGGGGGAATAATGGTTTCTTCTTTCAAGCTTAATGGCAAAAGTGCCAATCGATCAAAACCCCTGTTTAAACTGCATTTTCGTTGATGTATTAATTATTATTACGAAATTATTTATTTAGTTTTCTCTGTACCCCATCATTTTCTAAAACAAAAACAAAAAAGAAACATTTTATATTTTAGATTTGACTTAAAGGGACCTTTGCGTGTAATTATACTATTTTTATTTCAATTCAGAATATCTACTCAGAATGCATTTTAATCTAATCTTTCATAAAACTTTTAATTTGTAAAACTTTTTTTAATTCTTATTTACTAATTCAAATATTTAATATTCATTTTGTGTTTTTTATAAAATCTATCATATTATTATATTCTAATACAATTCTTAATATCATATGACAAAATTTAAATATCTATTTAATTCTTAAAAATATAAATATCAATTTAATTCTTTTGATATCTATTTAATTATTTTTCTTTCATAATATAAAACAAATTATTAGATATATGTAAGTTAATAAATATTTTTATGAAGAATCTTTTTAAATATATTCTGAAGTAAATATTTTACAATGTTTTTTATATAAATGACATTATTTCATTAATTTTATTTAACAGAATTTTATACTTAAGAAATTTAAAAGTATATATTTCTTCATATAGACAAATGGGGCATGCATCGTTTAAAGACTTACATATTTTAGCATTTTTTAAGGATTTTCATTTTAATGTGGGAGTTTTATATGCTTCTTTAAGATACCAATACTATTTTGATATGGGTATTCTATTTCTATGCTTATTATTATTAAATGGAGACGTGTGTTTATAAAATCGTTTTTTCAGAGAGTTTTTAGTACTACCCACATAAATCTTTATATTACTAAGGTTTTCCATAGAAGAAACAGTACATTGATAGACAATGGATTCTGTAATGCACCTGTTTTCCAAAGTAGACTGTTTAGCGATTTTACAATTGCATTTATTTTTGTCTAAATTGCTCATTTCAGTTATTTGATAAATCTTATTTCAATTTGGCTTACATTTTTATTTAAAATAATATTGTTATGATTTTTAAAAAAATTTCATGATTACTCTTACAGTTATAATATAATTTTAGAGTACTTTTATTGAAAATATTACTTATTACTTATTCGGAAAGTGTTTCTTAATGAAAGCGAATAGTTGTTTTCTTAATTTACTGCAAACCATTTGGTTGAAAGGGGGTGTATACCAAATAATACTTCTATTTCTATTTTTTCTTCGGGGTAGATCTTCTCTTTTACATATTTAATATTTGGGCTTTTATATCCACTATTTTTAAGGTGGTATTATAAATATTAATATGTTTATTAAACACTTCTTTTTTACTGAATTTTTACTATATTGTATAGATGGGGATACATATTTTAAAATGGATGGGGGTGGATATATAAAGATTTTATATTTGGTTTCTGATATGTCTGGTATATATATATATACTTTTCTAAATCTAAATTTACATCGAGGAAATATACTTTTTATCTTTGTATTAATAGTAACTTTTAAGTTAAGGTTCTTAAATTGTATATATATTATCTTTCTAATTTTATCTATTTTAAATTTGTGCCATTCCTCACTACCATAAGACCATCATCCCCGTAAAATCCAATATATTCAGTATTTATATTCTTATGGGCTGTAAGATTGTATAGAACAAATAAGCCAACCAGATTTGAAGATTCGGCAGAGTCAAAAGATCCCATTCTTATATCAAAATTATTTTCCTTGGAATAAATTTTTCTCCCCTGTTCTTTTTTATGAATGAGAACAGATTTTTTTTGCATTCGTTATTAGGTTTTTCTCCTCCTCTGATAAATTCGAATAAACAGTTGCAAATTCTAATGCTGTAACAAATAGTTTCCTTGATTAATTCTATATTGAATAGGATAAACGAACAGTTGTTTTTTCTTTTATATTACAAACCACTATGTTACATTAGTGGCATCCTTCCATAAACAGCAGTACTTACTTTAATAGAGATAATTAAATTATAACCATTTTATTTTATTACATATTTTTTGTTTTTTGTTTTCTCACATACTCACATCAAATGAATTGGCATTGGTGTAAGGTCAAGTCGCCGCAAATTAAAATACTTGCAAATTTAATATATATATATATATATATATATATATATATATATATATATATTATTTTAATTCAGATACTTTAATCCAAGGGAAAAAGCAGGAAGGTAAATTCCAAAAACCCGATCCTAATTAATATTAAAATTTTTATTTTAATATTAAAAAATGATACAGGAAGAGAGCTCCATGTAATAAAATATTACAGAGCAAATATAAATTAAAAAAGGATTAATTCAATGATGTTTAATGACCATTTCGATATGAAGA
This sequence comes from Ascarosepion bandense, assembly GCA_037127315.1. Classification (NCBI taxonomy): domain Eukaryota; kingdom Metazoa; phylum Mollusca; class Cephalopoda; order Sepiida; family Sepiidae; genus Ascarosepion; species Ascarosepion bandense. The sequence continues at coordinate 171,755 of JBBBDQ010002406.1, forward strand.
TCCCCACGGGGGATAACACATAACCTCAGCAACAGAAAAATCCTTTCAGAAACTAGAGAAAAATCAGTCTACTTTTCCTTTTTAAATAGATTTGCAAAGAAATTAAAAAAATTAATTAAACAATTAAACAATTAAAATATATATATATATGTGTGTGTGTGTGTGTGTGTGTGTGTGTGTGTGTGTGTGTGTGGTCACAAAATTTGTGGTAAATACGGAATTAAGATAACTGTTCTCTTCTTCACTTTTACAAAAATTCACAGATGGAAAAAAGATTAACCACATTCGGAAAGAAAAAGTCAAAGCCAAATTTCTCGATCCGATGTTAAATTAATTTTCTAATTAATGGTAAGATGCCAGTTGCAAAACTGAGAGAAAAGTTTACAAGCCTATGTTAAAAATTAAATCACTTAACAAAAAAAGAAAATTGAATCAATCAGTCAGATGGGAGCTGAATTAGAGACAGCATCGCAAAAATGTGACAAAAAAATCAAGCAACTAACCCGGACATAAGGTCCTGTCACATATTCGTTCTCCCTTTTTCTTCTTGCGTGCTACTTCTTCGCCCTCACCAATCTCGCAGTCAACAAACAACGACAACAACAAGGCATTTCAACTGACTCCGAAAAATAGCTTCGATAAGTACCATTTTTCTTTATTGCTTTACCTTCCTTTCCACTTTCTCGCAGGCTATAAAAAAGGAAAGAATCACGGACTTGATTAGAAACTTATTAATCTCTCTGCATAAACACATTCATTACTTACAACTAGAAATGCTACCTACAACTACAAACTCTGGATACATTAAACTACGAACTACATTTTTTCTTTGAACATTCAACTCCACCCTTCCGATAATTCTGATGATACTTCAACCCTAAATCGTAGGGAGTTCGGTTACGTTTGACCAAGGTCAATGTAATATACATTCAACTATCTTTCTACTTTAAACATATAGACAGTTTTAAAAAGAAAAAAACTGCAATTTTTTCGTTAAAAGATAACCTTATTTCGGCCAAGACTTCATCAGAAGATTCGTTGCCGACTTGTAAAATGTTGACAAGAAACTCGAAATTATGGACAAACTGAAAGAAAACTATTAAGTATGTTTTAAAAAAGAAATTGATATTAAAAAGTAGAGAGGCAAAAGCAGTAAATGGCAAAAAACAGTTTCAGTGAGGATATATATATATATATATATATATATATATATATATATATATAACAAACTTTTCTAATATATATGTAGAGATTTCAAAAATGTCTGATATTGAATAGGCTATCAATAGACTCATGCTTTCGCAAGATGCACAAATTATTTAGAAATGTTTTTTTCGCATCCCAATCGGAAAAGGAAATAATTCCTTACACATATAAATAGCAAAGCAGATTAGTATTAATTCTTGCAATAAATTGAAATAAGCTTGCGTCATAAGATAACGGTTTTAAGAACAAGAAATTAAAATAATATGACATCATAACGAACAGTTTTAAGAAACAGAAAACCAAATTCCATGACGTCATAAGCTAACGTTGTAAGAAAGTGAAGTTCAGCTGTTATGACATCAGTTGCAGATTTCGAGTAAAAAAATTAAAAGAATATCCCGTTATTACTGAACTTAAAGATTTTATGAAAAAGAAAATGGAGGATTGTTGCATCATAAGGTAACGATTTAAAAGAAAAAACGTATGAATAAAAAACTAAAAAAAAAAAAGTGTCTCCTGGTTCATCTGGAAAACACCGGGTAAAGACAAGGTAACATCTTAAATATACATTCATTCACACACACACAAACACACACACACGCACATACACATATACACACACACGCGCGCACACACACTCATACACATACACATACACACGTACGCACACATACGCATGCACATACACATACACACACACAAGCAAGCACACGCACACACGCACGCACACGCCCACACACACGCACGCACACACACACACACACACACATATATATATATATAGTCGTCCTGCAGCCTTAGCCGTGATAGAACTCAGTACACCCCTCTTGGCTGATTGCAACATCTAGTTATACCCATAGAAACCCATTAATTTTCAGTTAGGCCAAGCAAATTAAGTCAACCACCTGAAATAAACTATTTTAATAAGAAAAAAGTGTTTTGACTCAAATATTTTAAAATAGATGTTTTCCAATTTACAACAATAATTCAAATTAACTGATAAATTTTTATCAGTAATACACTTTATCAGTAATACGTTAATCAGTATTAAGGTTGACTTAATACTGATAGCCATTTAAATTTACGGATAATTGTGGCAGTGTGAGTGAACATCAAAGAAAACTATTCCATCCAGATATCAAAACAATGGAAGAGAGCTACCTGGGACGGTTGGACAGAGATTAATGATGGTTGACTACCGCTGAAGTATGAAAGGCGGGGTGAAATAAAATTGAACATGACAGACAATTAAGAAAGAAAAAAAATTAACATAGTTATTTCCACTGAGGATTTACTTCTGTTGTTAGTTTATGATATGATGTAACTTGTTTCCTTGATATATGCAATAGTGTTATTTTTAAATAATTCGGATCTAATTGCTATTGAAAACATTGTATTTCTCAATAAGCAGACCAATATTTGTTGATTTAAATACAAATTGAGATGTTTCTACAATTTTACTTTGAGAAAACATTGTATTTCGCTATAAGCAGCCAAATATTTCTAGATCTAAATACGAATTGAGAAGTTTTTTTACAATTTTACTTTGAGAAATATTGCTATTGTAAAAGATCATTTATACAAAAAAACAAATGAAGAATCTTTTTAAATGAGGCATTTCTGTAAAGCAAAAACGCTACTTAACCAAGAAAATTAAGGTCATTTTCAGCGGAATCAAATTAGCTAAAAAATATTTTCGAATTAGCTTAATACATTGCTCAGTTTCTGAAAGGCATCGATTTACCCTTACGGCTATTAATGCCTATTTTTTTTTCTTTTCTCGTCAATGATACTTTACATTCGTCAGCCATTTCTGCTGAATATGGTGCAATATAAAAGTGTTTAATCATTTTACCCAAGTAAGGCGTTTAATCATTTTACCCAAGTAAGGCCTGAAATTCTAAGAATCACAGGCTGCAGAGTGTGAAATAAGGAGTAAAAATCTTAGTTAGAAGAAGAATTATCAAAATAGAAGAATAAAAATCAATAGATAATAATTGACATTGAATTTAGATTTTTGAAGATTAAAGTTGTCTGGAATACAGGAAACGAGTAAAGAGTTCAACAAGCAAGAAGTACGACAGAAGGAACTTTAAGCATAGAACTTACGGTTACATCTAATTATTTCAACTATAAAATGAGGAAACATTGCTGCCAATCTATTACTGCACTTCATTTCGTAAAGTCTATGTAGCATAGAAGGAAGTTTATTAGAGAAACTACGGTAGAAATATTCAGAAAGTTACTATGTTGGAAATCCTACTTACGGCAAGATGCTAACTCCGGATTAATAACATTGTAAATTCTTTTTTGGATTTTACCAAGGATTTCTAAATATACAGGGTGCGGAAGATATTTTGAAGACAAAAGTGATATTAACTATAGGAGCATATCGAGGTCTTCGAGTAAACACTGCTGCCTACATAGATGTTCTGAAAACAGTGGTTAAGCTATGGATCGACAATCTACGCCTTGGAAGGCTTTAAGTGTTTCAACAATACCAAAGACCTTGGAGAAAAATTGTATACGTTCTGTGAGTGATAATTTCTTCACGCCTGCCTTTTTCGATTTTGATCAAAAGAAACAGCAAGAAAAAATTAATAGTCTTCCTGTTATGGCAAGTAGAGTAAGGACTATGACGCAAAACTTCCTTGGATATAAAAAAAGTAAACCGTGGAGAGCCATGATCATCTACTTCCTGATGGGACATGGTAGATAAGAGAGAATTATTCTGTCTCAGAAGATTCTTTGTGAAGGACATGTAAACTAAGAATAATTATAATCATCCATTAAAATAGAAAACCACATCAGTAAAATTTCTCACTGTATCGAAATCTAAGTCTTACATTTTAAGACTCGCTGGCTGGTTTTACCGTTACTGGATCTTCGAAATTCTCATAAGTGTCTTTCCAGTGGAAAAAACACGTTTCACGGCGTACTGGAATCGATTTGAATATCACGTGACCTATGTCCGATATGTCAGATCGGTGTCATTTTAGCTATAGGCAGGTGACGTGATTCCAGCTTTCTTATGGTTAGCTGCTGCAGGTGTCGTGTGATTGAACACGCTCTGACAAGTTGTTTTGTTGCATTAATTTCAGATCGGCTATCTGTCTTTCATTTGGAACAGAAGACGTTAGGTTTGGATTGAGAGTAAGTTCAAATAGATTAGAGATTTGGTTAAAATATTGAGAAAAAATGTTTGCAAAAAATACATATATTTGTGCAGTTGTCCGATAGGAAAACGGATAAAGAAAAACACGAATGACAATTGTCGAAAAAAGAAAAGGACGAATACAGATACGCGGTAAAAATAATATGAAAAAAGTTAAAGATAAAGGAAAGTAATTCTCGTTGAAGAGAACGAAAACGGAGCTGAAATTGTACTATATATGAATGATATAATTTTTTTATAATCGTATCGCCCCAAGCAAGGCATTTTACTGCCACTGTTGTGCAGGGGGTTACATAGGAGGAATGTTATGAAGAGTGAGAGGTTGCAGGGGGTGTCAGGAAAAGAGTAGGAGAGGGAAGAGATTACTGATGAGAGTGGGGAGGACGAGAAGGAATGTTATGAAGAGTGAGAGGTTGCAGGGGGTGTCAGGAAAAGAGTAGGAGAGGGAAGAGATTACTGATGAGAGTGGGGAGGACGAGAAGGAATGTTATGAGGAGTGAGAGGTTGCAGGGAAGAGAGTACTGATGAGAGTGGGGGCGGATGTAGAAAACCATGAGAGAGAGAGAGTATGTAAGTTACTGTGACAGGAGATGACTATTGACTTTACATTTAAATTCTTGGAGATTATAACTGTCGGGAAAGTAAGTAGGCAGAAGAAAATTCCACAGGCGGAAAGTGCGGGAAAAGAAGCTGATGGAGTAGAATTAGCGTTTACAATTTATTGGCTTTACAGTAAAAGGGTGGGACCTAGTTGCTAAACTTGTGGATCGAGGAAATTCGTATATAGGGGGTACACTGAGAACACAAAAGAATGTCATACATAAAAAAAGTATTAGTCATTTTTTTTTATAATCATATCGCCCCAAGCAAGGCATTTTACTGCCACTGTTTTGCAGGAGATTACATAAGAGGAAAGTTATGAGAAAGAGTGACAGGTTATAAGGGGTGTCAGAAAGTGGGTAAATGAAGGATGAGAATACTGATGAGAGTGGAAGGGACGGAGAAAGAAGCATGAGAGAGAGGATGCAGGTTAGTGAGATAGGAGTTTACATTTAAATTCTTGAAAATTGTTGCTGTCGGAGAAGCAAGTAAATGGAAGGGAATTCCCCAGGCGGGAAATGCGAGAAAAGAAGCTGATGGAGTAGAATTTGCGTTTACATTTTATTGGTTTCACAGTAAAGTGTGAAACCTAGTTGCTAATCTTGTGGCTCGAGTAAATTTATATATAGATAGCACCAGTTATACACATAAAAAGTTCAACAACTTCAATCAAAAGAACGCAACACTTATTTAAAAAAAATGCTTTAGACAAAAATTCATTGAGAGTGTCACTATTGAGTTCTACCAAAATGTAAACATGCGCAAGAGATTTTTCAAATATCTTCTTAAGATATATGCTTTTTTCCAAGCTAACATAATGTGCTTTCGTATTAAAAGTAAACGAAAAAATCAAAACCTTCTATTACTTAAAATTAATAAATGAATGAATAGCACATCAAATTTAAATAAAATAATAACTAATAACATTTCTAATGAAAAATATAAAATTAAACATATATAAACATAGATAAAAAACAATTTCACAAGTAACATTGATAACAGTTAGCCATTCTCGTTTATCATGCATGAAATTACATCCCTCAGGAACTTCATTAGTTTAATCATGCTTTCACAGCTAGCCTGAAAAATAATTATGAGCTTTCTTTAAATTAAAAATTTTGAAAACCTAACGATGTTTCTAATTCTTAATAAAACGTTTCAAAATAAAATCCTTACATTTGCCTTGATAAAGTCCACCAGAGGACGAAACGCATTGGTAATGAATAGTTTTCTTTTTTCTTCATTCATATTGTTTTTGCAGACATAATTTTACTTTTATCTGAATTTTGGCATATATATATCTTTGGCGATCTTGCGATTTTTTTCGTGTGTATATATATATATATATATATATATATATATATCACATCGCCTAGGTGGCCATAACTTTCCTTCTTATAAAAAAGCCAAAAAAGAGGTCGACTCGTGATTAACCTCAAACGTGTCGTTTTTCCGATGTTAAATTCTAATGCTGCGAGAAAAATGGAAAAAATAGTGATTATCGATGGACAATACTTTCAGCGACATGTTTCTCACAAATTTTTATAAATAAAAAAAAACAGAAAAAAAAACAAATTTAAAACATAACATTCCGAAATCTTTTCGTCCGAAGAGGTTTCTTGGTGTTCACAGAAGAAGGAAGCTACTCATTCTCATTCCCGAGAAACAAGATACATTAAATGAATGAAGCACAATGCAAAAAAGAAAAGAGAAACCTGAACAAATATCACACATAAAACAAAAAAACAGAATTTTAAAACATAACATTCCGAATTTTTTTTGTCCGTAGATGTTGCTTGGTGTGCACAGAAAACGAATAGATTAGACTGAACAGAGATCTAAACTTATTTATTAATGGAACTTTGTCTGTGTGTGTGTGTATGTGTGTGTGTATCTGTGTGTGTGTCCGTTACCTATAGACTCCGAAACGGCTGAACCGATTTTCTTGAAAATTTACACAGTTGTACTACAAGCGTCTGTGAGTGTTCTTAGCTAGGTTTTGTGTCGAGCTACTCCCGATAAATATCGAAAATCGATAATCGAAAAAATAGGATTATAAAAGGAGCGGTACGATTTTAATCAAATTTGATACTCATAGACAAAGACATAAGAAACGATATTCAGAAGTTTCAAGGTTACAGTTCTTACAATAGTGCAGAATATATATATATATATATATATATATATATATATATATATATATATATATATTAAAAAAGGATTAATTCAAAGATGTTGAATAGCCATTTCGATATGAAGATCCCCACGGGGGACGACACATCACCTCAGCAACAGAAAAAACCTTTCAGAAACTGGAGAAAAATTAGTCTACTTTTCCTTTTTAAATAGATTGCAAAGAAATTAAAAAATAAATAATAAAATAAAATAAAATAAAATAAAAAAATAAAAATAAAAATAAAAATAAAGGGAAAGAAAAAGAAAAAGAAAACGAAAAAGAAAAAGAAAAAGATAGAATAAAATCAAATAAATAAGAAAAGAAAAAAAAAAATTGACATCGTCTGGGTTCGCAAAAAAAAGGGAGAATGTAACTAAAAACTAACAGACAGACGCGTTAAATCGACGTCAGTTTAGGCAATACGGAAAAAAGGTGGTAAGAGAGATAAAAGAAGGAAGGGAGGGTAAAAGAAAGAAACTAAAGAAAAAATTTTTTTAAATATTACAGACGCTGGACAAATTCAAAAACCTAATAAATATTACAGACGCTGGACAAATTCAAAAACCTAATAAATATTACAGACGCTGGACAAATTCAAAAACCTAATAAATATTACAGACGCTGGACAAATTCAAAAACCTAATAAATATTACAGACGCTGGACAAATTCAAAAACCTAATAAATATTACAGACGCTGGACAAATTCAAAAACCTAATAAATATTACAGACGCTGGACAAATTCAAAAACCTAATAAATATTACAGACGCTGGACAAATTCAAAAACCTAATAAATATTACAGACGCTGGACAAATTCAAAAACCTAATAAATATTACAGACGCAGGACAAATTCAAAAACCTAATAAATATTACAGACGCTGGACAAATTCAAAAACCTAATAAATATTACAGACGCTGGACAAATTCAAAAACCTGTTGCTGAGGTGATGTGTCGTCCCCCGTGGGGATCTTCATATCGAAATGGCTATTCAACATCTTTGAATTAATCCTTTTTTAATATATATATTTGCTCTGTAATATTTTATTACATGGAGCTCTCTTCCTGTATCATTTTTTAATATTAAAATAAATTTTTAATATTAATTAGGAGCGGGTTTTTTGGAATTTACCTTCCTGCTTTTTTCCCTTGGATTGAAGTATCTGAATTAAAATATATATATATATAAGGCAAGATGTGTGTGTGTGTCTGTTTATCTGCCTGTATGTCTGTATTTTTTTTTCAGCCCTTTTATTTTTTTTATTTTTTTTTTATAAGCGTTTTACCCCAGCAAGGCATGTCACTGCCACAACTGCGCAGGGGGCTACGTAGAGTGGAGAAAGGCTGATTAAATATAGGAAATGACAGAGGGTGGGTGATAAGCGGGTAAGGATACCGAGAATGAGGGTTGGGTAGATGAGAGTGTTGTGAGAATAGTTGGGAGTTAATGTGATAGGAGGTGTCAATTGACCCTACATTTAAACACCTGGAGATTGTAACTGTCGGGAAAGCAGACTTGTGGAAGGGTGTTCCACAGGCGGGAAGCGTGAGAAAAGAAGCTGTTGGAGTAGAATTTACGGTTACATCTTATTTGTTTAACTGTAAAAGGGTGGGACCTAGTTGCTAATCTAGTATCTCGTGTAAATTCGTGCTTAGGCGGCACCAGTGATCTAAGCTCATCGGAGCAGAAGCCATGAAAGTACTTGTAGAAGAGGCACAGGGAAGCCACATCACGCCGGTGAGAGAGCGGCTGCAGCCGGTCTGCCAAGTCAGTATCAACCACGTTACAGATCCTCCTTTGTATTTTGTCAAGAAGCCCAAGGAGAGCAGCAGAGGCACCCGACCAGATATGGCAGCAATATTCAATACACGGGCGGATGGTAGATTTGTATATGTGCAGAATAGATTCAGGTGGGAAAAATTTCCGGGCCCTGCACAGGGAGCCGACTTTCATAGCAGTAGATTTGGCAATAGATTCAATATAGTCATTCCATTTGAGGTCCGCCGAGAGTGTAAGACCAATGAGGCGTAGTATTTTACTCTCTGGGAGGCTAGCCTGTCCCATGCTAATGGGAGGTAGATGCGATTGTCTATGGTGGTTAGTTGATAACAGCTTTGTTTGAGAGGCATTGAAATTTACCAACCATTTCCTACCCCAGGCCACTACGGATTGGAGGTCCCTTTCAAGTACGGCAGCGAGGTTCACTTTATCATCCAGACCTGGTTTCTGATCGATGCGAGAGTAGATTGTTGTGTCGTCGGCATACATGCCAACTTGGGATCTAATGGTGTCGGGGAGATCATTAATGTAGATCAGAAAGAGCGTGGGACCTAGGGTAGAACCTTGAGGGACGCCCGCGTTCGTATGGTAGTTTTGGGAGGCATGCCCATTTAATACCACATTCAATGTGCGGTTAGAGAGGAAAGACTGGATGAGGTCAATCAGATTTGCTTCGGGTTTGGCTCTAAGTAGGTATAATTGTAGTTCTTAGTCTCAGCCATGATACCATTTACTCAGAGGATTTATTTAGCCTTCAAAATTCAGTTTACAACGAAAAAAAGATTATTTGATATCGATACCAGGAAATCAAGATTTGACTTACATCCATTCAGTTTTCTTTCAGTCTACGGTTTCGCTTTAACTGGAAACAACTATTGCTTTTTAGTCTTTCGTGCCAACGTCCAAAGAGTCTGAACTCCAGGACCATGGATTAGTTTTAAAGCTTTCATTACACCCGAGCAACGCCGGGCTATACTGCTAGTCGCACATAAAAAAAAACAGAAATTGAAAACATAAATTTCGAAGTGTTTTCGTCCGGAGATGTTTCCTGATATAAACAGAAGGAAGTGACTCAGTAAATGTCCTCGAGAAACAATTTTAAATGAATGAAACACAATGCAAAAAAGATAGCTGAATCGATATAACATATAAAAAAACAAAAATTTAAAACATTATCAAAATAATAAGACAATATGTTTAATAATACTGGCTGAAAGATATGAAAAGCAAACAAACACCCACCTTGAAGTTAATATCATTAATGGCAACCAAGCAACCAACAACTGAAATCTTATTTCTCGCCAAAACATGTGAAATATAAATTGTTGATCGATGCTTCATTAGTCGGACGAAGACCTGAGAAAATCCTTTTTTAATGTGAAAGCAGTATTTCGTTTCGATGCGTCACTGAAACGAGAGAAGCTTCTATAAAAAGACGGGGTTTGACAGACAGAGTCGAAATATTAGAAATTATACTTTAACATACACTACCGGCCATAATTATTAGGTGACCCCAGTTTTTTAAAAGAGATTATGTATTTCATATTAATTTTAGTATTTATTGCCAAGTAGATGATTCTAAATGAAAATAGAATTGTCCTTTTGTTATTATTACTTTGCAAAATTTTACAAGACAGCCCGGAAGTCTTTGCTTCGGCTAGCCAATAAGAAGAAGAGACTAGCGTTGGGAAGAGAGCACAAAACCTGGACACCAGAACAGTTCATTTGATGCACATGTTATTGTGCAATATTAACAAATGAACCATTCTATTTTCATTTATCTACTTGGCAATAAATACATAAATAGTATGAAATACATCCTTTTTTAAACTGGGGTGGCCTAATAATTATGGCCGGTAGTGTATATACTTACAGGAGAGAATTTTTGTTTCAATTTGAAAGACACACACACACACACACACACACACACACACACACACACACACACATAACATGACCAAAGAAATCTCAAACAGGTATCATAAAATACTGATTGGGATTTCTTCTTCATGTTCCGTGTTCCTTCTGGATATAGGCGATCATGGACCTCCACTTGCCCTTGTCACTTTGTCACTCTTAATATTTTTCCACTTGGTATCTCTCCCAAACCCCGCTTCGTCATCCATTTTCTCACGCCTCTCAAATATGTCTCACGCTGCTTCCGGCTGTCTTTATTTCCCTCCATTCGTCCTGTGACTATTAGATTCTTCAGACCTACTTTCCTCATTACATCTCCCAGGAATCTGAACTGTCTCTTCCTTGGTGTTTTTTTCTCGTTTGCATCCTCTCCAACAGCTCGTCGTTGTTCACGTGCTTGGTCTATGTTATCCTCAGCATCCTTCTGTAGAACCCATTTTTGCTATCTCGAGACCTTTCTTTCATCCTTGAACAGATCATCCAACATTCGCTGCCATACAGAAGGACATATACCATATAGCAGTTCAGCACTCTATTTTTTGTTTCCAATGAGATTTTTAATATCTCTGTGTACTCTGGTTAGCATTTGAAAGGCGTCCTTTGCCATGCGCTAAAAACGTTTTCAGCTCGATTTTTATTCTCAAAATCGATATGACTAAACAGGAGTTTTATTTCAAAATCCCTTTACAGTCAGGTTGACAACGTTTTGCAGTGACCTTTCTATAAATTTGGTGAGAAATTAAAAACATTTCGAAGAACACAGTGCACGTCTTACAGAGGCTTATATGATCATCATTTTGAAATGAGTTTCTTATTTGTAATATGAATTATTCCCCTTATATATGTTGTTATTATCCCAAATTCCCTGTTGTCCAGCATCAGATTCTTACCGATCCCGGTAATTCTCATGTTTTCCTAGTGTTAACCATCCTTTTCTGATTATGGCATCTGCTCCGACGAACTTGAGTCATTGGTGCCCCCGCCACAAGAATTTATTCGGGCAACCAAACTGGCAACAAGGTCCCACCCATTTACAGTTAGATCAACCAAATACAGCCGACAATTCTACTCCAACAGATTCTTTTTTCGCACTTCCCGCCTGTGGAACTCGCTTCCGTGTACTTACTTTCTTGATGGCAACAACCTCCAGGAATTTAAATGCAATGTCAATACCCATCTCTTATCCACTTGACTCCAGTTCTTTCTACCTCACCCCGTATATCTTGTTCTTTGCCTTTCTCTCTATCTCCGCAACTGTCTTCACACCTGTATTCCTATACTTCTCTTGCCCTTTCTCTGACACCCCATGTAACTGTTTTTTCTCTTTACTCTCCTTTTATCTAAACTTATGTAGCCCCGTGCGCATTAGTAGCGGTACCACCTTGCTTGGTTTGAAAAAAATTCTGGGTATAACATCCAGCAGCAAGACCTTAGATCGGGGCATTGAAAGTCTTGATAAGCGTGAAACTATATCTTTATTGCTGTTTTTCCGAGGTCCACCCTGGCCATGGATGTTAGCACCTGTTAGTGTCCCAAAGATGGGCAAATAGTGAAACCCTAAACAAAAGCGAAACACAATGAAAGTATAAAAATACATTTTTGAAGCAAATATATCAGCAATGTGGATGTGCGTTGTGGCGCAGTGGATATCGACTCGGAACGAGAAATCGGGGAGCCGAGTTCGAATTCCAGTTGAATTCCTTGCATTCACTTACGCACAAATACCCTTGGGAAAGGTATTAATCCGTCTATTCCTTCAAGTTATGGATTAAATAACAGGACAGATTGGGTTCTATAGCTTTGGTCGGCAACCAGTCTACCGGAGAAAGCAATGGCAACCTACTGCGGGATAATCTTCTGCCCAGTCAGTCATGTCTCTTTCGAGACATGATCGCCCAAGCGTGTATCACGTATGGCACTTAACTGACTGATATTGGCAATACATTCTTATATAAAATGATTACAGACAATATATATATTTATAGTAAAATTACCTACAATAACTTTTCTGTTATTGAAGGCAAACAACTGCATACAAGTTATATTTAGTTGAAGCCATGAAGCTGTTCAAATTATTTGGACTTCGAAAATAACTAACCCAAAGAAGTTGATATTCCGCTACACGAACTTTTAAAAAAATCACTTTGTAACCTTGGTTAAGCAACGTTGATCTTGGCCAATATCTCCATTGTTGACGTATTGAGAATATCAATAATAACTGTTTATAATCGAATTACCAACAATATCTGTTGAAGGCATATATTATGTTCAAAATATTTACATTTCGGCATTAATTGTAATATGCTGCTAAACAAAATTAAATAAAGCGTTTCTGTGCCTAAGGGATTGAATCCAGGGATTGATTCTATAATTAATGTCACCAAATTCACCTACCAACGCTTCAGCTCTTTGATTGATTCAAACGCTTTATTTATTACCATCATATCTGCTGTTATCATCGCTTTTATTAAAAGTAAGAAAGAAAAAAATCAAAAAGCCGTAATTAAGAATGAGGCAATGACATCAGACGGAGCTAATCATGTGCAGATTAAAAGGAGAAGGTGTAATGGCTTCTCCTTATTAATATAATTATATATAATTTATATTCATAATTATTATATAATTTATATTCATAACTAATAACTAATTATATATATAATTAATTATATATAATTTATATATTATATAAATTATATATAATTATTATTATATATTAATAATAATTAATAATAATATTATTATTAATAATATTATTATTAATAATAATTAATAAATAATTAATAAATTAATAATAAATAATAAATATTAATAATATTATTATTAATAATAATTAATAATAATATTATTATATTATTATATAAATTATTATATAATTATATATATTATATAATTAATTATATATAATTTATATTCATAACTAATAACTAATTATTATACATAATAAAGTGAAAATACTAGACAGAGAAAAAACTGGAGTGTGAAACGTTTGAAAGACTCAGCGCATATGTAAGGGATGAAAACGTCAATAGTAGCCCTAGCATATAAATAAATATAGAACGTGTGCCGTTAATAAAGAAGGAATTGACAGTGAAGCTACAACAGTATCAGTAGCAACAGTAGAAAAAAGAAACCTTGTTGGGTGCAGACAAGTGTGACACATAGCAGCAGCATTCATGAGTAGGAAGGTTAGACTCCATGTTCTCTACTTATGATTCATTGACTAAATCGCATACTCGTGAACTTGTTAACAGTATTCATCACTGGAGGGCATAAACTGAACAATATAAGACACGCAAATGATACAGTGCTGATAGTAGTAACGGAAAAGGAACTACAAGACACCATACAGAAGGTAACTGAAGAAAGCAGAAATAAAGGACTACATATCATCTACAAGAAAACTGAATGAATGGTCATCAGTAAAAAGAGAAGCCCAGAATACCAAATACCAGCTGCGGAAAATTCTCCATAGAGTCGCTAAATAATGAGCGTACATGATGAAAAAATGCCACAAACTTAATAAAACAGTTTTATGGTCAAACTGTTTATGTTATTATTTAGAGGAAAGACCAACGGATATTTTGATTCTTCTTCTTCTTCTATGTGCCCTGTCCCTTCAGGACGTAGGCGATCATGGATCTCCACGTCTCCCTATCCCTTGTGGCTCTTAGTATGTTTGAGGCCGTTGCTTCTGGCAACCCCCGTTCCGTCATCCACCTGATCAGACCCTGCAAATATGTTATCCGCTGCCTTCCTCTGTCTCTCCTTCCTTCTATCTGTCCAGTCAGTATCAGGTTCTCCAGGCTCTCCTTCCTCATTGCATGTCCCAGGAACTTCAGTTGTCTCTTCCTGATGCTCAGCATCAATATATTTTTAATGCTTTTTAGAACCTGGAAATCTTTTTAAAAATGTTTGTTTTTCTTGCATTAGAGAGGCGACCAAACCTTAGTAGAAGACATTTTAGAGTTTGTTTTTTTTTTTTTCAGTAAAATAAAACAAATTGATTTTGGTATTCTTACAAAAATCAAATAATGTCAGACTTTAATGAATTCAACAGATATAAAAAATAAGAAGAGGTGTAAGACAAGTACTTTTTTCTCACCAGATCTATTCAACGTGTACAGCGAATAACTACTGAGAGAAGTAGAGGTCCTGCCATTATTCGACATCTATATAAGATACGCAGATGATACAATGCTGATGAAAATGAGAAGACCTCCTACAGAAGGTAGTTAAAGAAAGTGAAAAGAAAGAACTAAGCATAAACTTCAAAAAAATAATGCCTCTTCATCAGTAATAAGATGAGTTCAAAATGCTAACTACAGGTTGGAGATATTAAAATCAGACAGGTCTTGAAATTTAAATACCTGGGAAAGATAGCTGAAATTCTTGGGACATGTAATGAAGAAAAACGGCTTGGAGACTGATACTCACAAGTCAGATACAGCGAAAGAGAAACAGGAAAAGCAACGTGTAAAATATTGATGGATTGATCAAATTAATGGCAGTGAGGGGTTTGGGAGGGGTAACAGGAGAAAGCGTGTTAAGAGCTACAAAGTATAGGAAGATGCGGAAGACCATGAACGCCTATGTAGAAGATAAATACATAATTAAGAGAGTACCGAAATATCAGCCGACATATTCATCAGAACGAGAACAATCTAGCCTTTATTAAATAAGTGGTTCAGTTTGAAATTTTCGGAAGGTTGCGTGAATTGAAACCCACTAGACAGGTAGGTTTCAATTCATGTAACTTCAATGTGTCGGTCGTTTGGCCCTTCAATTTAGAAGAGCCAAACCACCGACAGAATGAAATAATAAAAACTGAAACTATATTTTTTATTATCAAGCGGACAATTTCTACTTCTTGATACTACGATACTTTTTCAAATTTCTTGCTTACACTCAACTGAACAAAGAATATCAATTATTCGGTAAGTTTTTTAATCTTTTTAGGTCTTGACAATTATTTCCGGTTTATTTGCTTCTATCTTTCTGTCTGTAAAGATCGTGTAACTCCATAGAATTGTGATGTTTTTTATTTCTGTAACCGGTGATGGGGGATGTTCCTACCTGTGTTTGTCAACATCCTTTCCAAATGATTGCAGATTGTCCAGTGTAAACATTGAAGATTTTATATTCATTTGGCGCAAGTAGAGAACAACCGTAGATCAGATGATCTATAGTATCCTGATATTTAATTGGAGTAGATAGACTAAACTATCACCCGGTTCACACTCCACCCACGTCTATTGAACAGGTGAAGAGGCTCATCCCTTGTTCCCTGTTTAGGATGAGGTTTCCGGCTTTCTCTTTTCCAATCTTTTCACTCTTACGTAGCTCTATGCACATCAGTGGCGTTACCGCCTTGCTTAGGGTGATATGATTAAACAAAAATCTGTCACAAAAAATGCGTTTTGGATCCACACGATCATTTATGATATTTGTCTGAAAGTTTTTAGAGACAAGACTTCTGTTTCAGTTTTTAATCCAGATGCTTGTAATCATGGATGAGTTTTAATGTTATCAACATCGGCTATTATCAATAATATGGGCTATACATATGTTTGTCTTGCCAGAGTTATTTCATGTATTCAAGAGCTTTATCCATTTTATTTTTGTTTTTGCTGCAACAGTTGGTTTTTGGTTTTCTACAGAACCTACTAAATGTAAATATTGTTTGTATTTACAACCATCTTTCATGATTGAATAGTTTTTCTTTTTGTTTTCGTATTGTTTTATTAATTATATCATCCATTCTTTTACTCGCTCTATGTCTGTTTTAAGTCACTGGTGCCTCCTCAACAGGTGCTTACTCGTGCAACCAGACTGGCAACTGGGTCCCACCCATTCACAATTAGGTTAACCAAATGCAGACGACAATTCTACCCCTGCAGCTTCTTCTCTCGCACTTCCCGCCTGTGGAACTCGCACCCATATTCTTGCTTTCCTGATGGCTACAACCTCTAGAAATTTGAATGCAATGTCAATACTCATCTATTAACCACTGGACTCTAGCTCTCTCCCCACCCCCGTATATCCTTTCCTTTCTCTCCACCTATGTATCTGTCATCACACTTGCATTCTCATCTTTCTATTGCTCCTTTCTAACTAGTTTGCACTCCTCACTCTCTTCTAATTAATCTTTTTAAAGTTATGTAGCCCCCCGATCATCAGTGGCATTTCCGCCTTGCTCGGGGTGAAATGATTAAAAAAAATGTTTTTTGTCATTTATGACAATTCTAGCTAAATAAATCCTTTTAAAACTTTTTAGACGGTGTGTTTGAATGGTCTGCATCAGTCTTTTCATGGTGCATTGTTATGGTTAGAAAAAAGCTTTCTTGTCTTAAAATCCATTTGCCTAATGTCATTTAGTCCAGTTCAAGATATGAAAAATAAATGAACAACTGGGTGCAACATGACTATGAATAGCCATAATTCTGTTCTGAGTTTATAATTCAGTTTTAATATTAATATTGTTGCTGTTTTCCGAAAGTTTTACTCTTCGGCCTTGATAGGTGATTGTCGGTCCGGATAATCTTAAAGAAATTTTGAACTGAAGACTGTATTTAATGTATAGTTAGTAGAGTGTTCTTTTTCTGATGTAAATATAAAGAATGATAACTCTTTGCCCTTAGAAAATCAGACAGAAAAGATGAGGATTGCGGTACTCGTTTTGATGCAAATATAATGAATGATAAACCTTCGTTCAAGAAATTATGACAGTAAAGATGAAGATAGGTCTATTTAATAACTCCTCAACCTAGAAATTCTGAAATCCCCGAGTTTTACAAAAACCGAGTTGATCCCCAAAAGAAGTGAGAGAAAATAATAATTTAATCAAGAACTTTTGAATAACTTAAATTCCGAAGGCCAATACAAATTAACACATTTCTTTAACGAAATACGTTGACCCACTTATCGATATTTACTCTTGAGACTGATTTAGTTACCTCAGAAAGAAGCAATTCTTACTTTTTAATTAAGAATAGTCTCAAGTTTAATCGTTTCCTTGGTAAGAATTCAGATCAGTGAAAAAAGTAAAGTATTTCCTTCAAGTGAATAGCGATACTTATCAAATTAAATATATGAGGAAGAAGAGAGAAAGCTAAGGGGCGAGTATAAAGTGAAAAAAAAAACGATGAAAGTGACAAAGGATCACGGTGCCCTACGCACAAGCAGGAACATGGCCATGTGTGCTCAAACGCACTTCCTAACACCACAAATGAGAAAGAAACTTATATAAAATCATAATTTTTATTAAAGGACGTTGTCATCATCGTTAAAGATAACTATTATTGTTATTAATATTGAGTGTATAATCATCTCTTTCAGGGTCCCAACCAGAGACTAAGACAAGAAAGAGCATCATAACATTCCCCACTGGTTATGGTAATTTTCTAAATGCTGCTTAAATGTCGCACAAAGCCAAAAGTATGGTGTACCCGGTGAGAATTGAACTCACTTCTCAGCTGTAATAGGTGCTAGTGAGACAAGCTTACTACCCATTATACTAGGTCGAGATACCCACTGCTAATGTATACAGTGATTTTCTAAGCGCAGCTTAGATGTGGCACAATGCCAAAAATATGAGACACCCAGTGAGGATCGAACTCACTACTCAACTGTAATAGCGAGACAAGCTTGCTAACCATTACATTAACTTGAGGTGCCTACATTTTCCACTGGGTATGTTTTGAAAAAAAAAAGATCACAAACATTTTACACAGACAAAGTCCTTCTTAAGTTGTGAATTGTACTTGTGAGTATAATGATTTGCATTTCTTTAAGGTTTGAGCTAACAGAATTTTTTTCAATGTGTCTATCGATTTTTTTCCAATTAACCCGAGGGCTCCAATAAGAACGAGGATTTTTGATTATGTGCGACATTTTAGGTGTTCCCACATCAAGGTCCTTGATTTTGGAAAATCTTTAAAGAAAAATTACATTCTGCATGGACAGACCTGTCAATAAGAAGATACATTTTGTTTTTGTAGTCTCTGATCCCGATGTCTGGACAATTAAATTTAATTGTTGTGGTTGAGTATATTGTTACAGGTTTTATATCTATAATCGTTTCTGGGTGGTGTTTGCACCATTTTTTTCAATTTCCTTTCTGTAGAAGTAGCATATTTTCCATTGCAGATATTGGCCCACTCTGTCTTGCCGGGTTTTATATTCACGGAGTGCTTAAACTATGTAACCTGATACAATATGAGCAATTGTTTCTGGATATTTATCACAGAATCTGCATTTGAGATAGCAATTTTTCATTATTATCAGCAGCATCATATTTCTATTTCGGCTTTGGCCACACAACCTATCAAGCCGGCAGAGAAGCCTATGCCAAGTAGTGGTGTGTTGTTATGGTTACAATTTATTTGTTTTATTTATCTCCCATAACATCACTGTCGCTACATAAACAAAGTTCTACTTAGTGTGTTGGCTGCATTTAACAAGACAATGTTTTGCACTTCTTTTAAGCTGGGAATTAAAGGGATTTTTTCAATGTGTTGTTTTGTTCCATTTTTATCATTCCAAGCGCGCCTACTATGACTGGTAATATTTTTGTTATTAAATAAATTTCTTGGGCGAAGATTTATCATTATTTATATTTACATCAAAACGAGAACTGTGAAGATCGTGCAATCACATAGAATTGTGATGTCTTCTATTTCTATAACTGATTTTGGATGATATTTCTACCTGTGATTGTTAGCAACTTTTCCAAAATATTTGCACATTGTTCAGTTTAAATATTGTCCCACTCAATTTTGACGAGTTTTATATTCATTTGGCGCAAATAGAGAATAGCTGCTCTAGTGTTTCTTGAGCTGCATTTTGGATCCAAGCTATTATGTATATATTTGCCTGAAAAATCCAAATGAAAAGAGTCTGGTCTACCAATGCAAGAATAAAGTCTTCCGTTTCAACTTTTAATTCAGATGCTCGTAACCATCGATAGGTATTTTTTAATTTTATTAACATCGGTTTTATTCTGGATATTATCCATGCAGCGGTTTGTCTTGCCATGGCTGTTTCATCTGTTCAAGAGCTTTATTCTTGGCTTTCTTATTCATATGGTTGCTGCAACACTTCATTCTCGGGTTCTGTTGGGGTTTCCTCAGAATATACTAAATGTAAATCTCTCAGAATTTACTAAATATAAATTTTATTTACGACTTAATTTGAAGTTTGAATATTTTTATGTTTTTGTGTTGTTAAACTAATTGTATCATCCAGTCTTTTGATGTTTGCATGTATGTTAGTAAGTCAATAGCTGTTGTCTTGAATTAAATTTTAAGTGAATAAGACATCTTCTATTTTCTTTACAGGGTGTGTCGGGACGGTCTGCACTAGCTTTTAGGTGATGCATGTTATGAATAGAAATAAGCTTTCTTGCCTTAAAATCCATTTGTATGAAGTCACTTAGAATCCACTTCAATACGTTAAAAGTGTATTAAACCACTGGGATGTCAAGGCTATCAATGACCATAATTCAGTTCAGTGGAGTTCTTAATATCAGTCGTATCCTTCTATAGTACATTTTTCTCACTATTTCTTCCATTTTTTTTATGAATCCTTTCACCCACATTTACACCTAGTATTTATATGGTTCTTACTGTAAATCCTTGATTGTTGCCCCAGGATCCAGAGTTAAAAATAATCGTTGGGGACTGTTGTATTGGTCCTCGTAAAATTGTGGCGGAAGGAGATTTATTTAAACCGAATTTCACTGCATTGTCGTTACTGAATTATTTCAATGTTTTTTTTCCAGCTCATTCTCATTACTAGCATGCAACTTTAATGTAAAATGGATGACATATTCTTATTTTTATTTATGTTGTATATCGACAAACAACAAACACGCATATATATAAAAATATGAGTTATATTTTTATTAATGACGATGAACCGTGTAGCATAGGGGACAGAGAATTAAGAGAGCGCGCTTCTAAGGGTTGACGGGAGTGTCGTCGTATCTGTTGTGTCTCTCTCTCTCTCCTGCTACTCTGGTCTGTCTAGTGAAACCGTGCGCCGAGGTCTTTTTACAATCTCCAAACCGGGACTTTTTCTTCCGGTTTTGCCTCGCCCACGCACGCCCACGTAATTCTCAGAGACACCTGTTCTGTTTGCCTCTGTAGCCATTTCCGCTACTGCCGGAAATAAGGTCAAACAAACATCTGTTCCTTTCAACGACCGGAAACACCCCCGCTTGCATCAGCCTTCCTCGGGTGGGGCCAGATTGTTATATTACATTTATATATTTATTTTTGAGATATCTTAGTATCAAATTCTATCTTGTTAAGTTGACTTGTTAATGCAAAATAGTAAAGGAGCCAAAGATTTAACTTGTAATATTTCTCTGTTGATGTTTATGTCACCAGACTTATAGATTCCGTCTATGTTATTGATGTCAAGTGTTGTTTATCATAAATACATACATTGGTTTATGAAATTGGCGATGACGGGTGATATATATAAAGACTTTAAGATCCAGTAATGAGGTACACTATCAAATTCCTTACGATAATCTATCCAAGCATTACTGATATGTTTCCTTATATTGAAGCAATTTTCAGATATCAACCTATTAATATGTAACTGGTCTTTATATCCGTAAAAGCTATTGCTGCACCCTTTTTGGTCATAGATAAAATGTCATTTTTTTCTGAGAAAGAATATGTTTGCCTTGTCAGAATAGACGTCAAGAATCTGTGTGTATTTTGGAATACATACAAATGGTCTGTAGTTTTTAGGGATATTTTTGTTCTCATTTTTGGACGGAAAAAAAGGAAATTCCTTTGGTTGCCTATGCCGGACTTTTAGTAGGATTATTGACCATTTCTTGAAGTTCTTTAGCTCATCTTTTTGTGTGCTGTGTTTAGATAATGGAGCCAAAATTGTATTTGTTGCGTGTTATGTGCAGCACAGAGAAGGAGGTGGTCTTCTTCTTCTTCTTCTTCTTCTTCTTCTTCTTCTCACGCTAACGGTCCGTCTCCTTGAACTCCTCGCATGCTAACTTCCAACTGTCAAATTGAGACTCCATCTATTTCTCCTGGGCCGTCCACGATTTCCATATACGTGAGCCTCCTTTTCGGCCCTCCTGCGGACGCGCACAGTCATTCCAGGCCTCGCCGCCATTTTGCTTGCCCCGTCTAGTAGCCGCTCTGCGACAACAAGAGACGCAGGCAAACCCATGCCTCTTGCTTTGTCTAGGACCGTGTTCACCACAAAAAGTTAGAAAATCTATCTTTCCTGATGATTTCCAGGTGTGTGCTTTTTTCAGTTTACATTCGAAACCCTCTTCTGTCATCCCCACCCATGTTTGGTCTGTCTTTTTTTTTATTCGCTCTACTTCTTGAATAATTCAATCTGATACTTAATTCTGTTCTTTTGGAGAAGCCTATTTTTTCCTAGAACAGTATAAATTCTTCCATTGTTGGGGTGGTTGTCAAATCAATTTTTTATTTTGTCTATTTCTCTGTAAAATTTCTTCTCATCAATTTGAAAGATTTTGTTCTCTCTTGAACTTTTTTCATAGTGTCTGATTCTTTGAGCTTCCAGTTGTTTTGCTTTTATTTTAATTTTTTTCTTTAGCTGATAGGACTTTATTTTCATTCCGAATTTGTATTTTCTTCCCACTCTTTTACCTTTTTTAGTCGTTACATATATTTCTCTTACCAATTCATCGAATACTGATAATTCACTACTAAGTTGTTCAATTTCTTTCACAAATTTTCTTTTATGAGGTGAATCTTCATGTCTGCAAGACTATCTTTTGTATTTTGATGCTTATTTTTTAGTTCTTGCAATTAATGATGCATACATTGCTTCATTGAGATTTATATGCGGGTTTCATTCATCCAGAATTAATTTGATTCAGGGATTAGAGAGTTTAACAGTTTTGAAGTTATGTCTTGTTTGTTGTAATTCTAGGAGTTAATGTCTTTTCGCCTTTCAATATTTTGTGCCTGATTTATAAGTCTCGTGAGTTTTTCTCTTGGCTTCTTGTGTACTAATTATGTTTTTAGTAAGCTAATTCTGTGTTTGGGTTCTTTTAATTGCAAGCTTGTGAGCGACTAAGATACCGCCTTTGCAACCCTTCTAAATTCCTGACATTATCTTTACAGTGATTGGTGTGTATCTCAGTTTCTTATGATCTGTGGTTTGTGTGATTCTATTACTTTTTATATCTATTTCTGATTCCTTTTCATGTTCTGTTGATTCACCGATTCTGGTTGCAGATTTTTTTATTTCTTTAATTTCAGCATCTCTCAATCGGTTATTTCTTATAATGTATCTTCTTACATTCAGTTAGTCAGTTAAGTGCCATACGTGATACACGATTCGGCAATCATGTCTCGAAAGAGATATGAGTGAATGGACAGAATTTTAGAACCCAATCTGTTTTGTTATTTGGAGGGAAGAGATGGAATAATACCTTTCCAAAGGGTATTCGCGCGTAAGTGAATGAAAGGAATTCGACTTGTTTATGCACTGAAAGACCAATACCAGATTTTGGTTTGACTATTAGTTTTCATATTGTTCCCACGAGAGTGTGGTGCAGTGGATATCGGCTCGGAACGAGAAACCGGGGAGCCGAGTTCGAATTCCAGTTGAATTACTTGCATTCACTTACGCGAAAATACCCTTGGGAAAGGTATTAATCCCTCTCTTCCCTCCAGTTATGGGTTAAATAACAGGACAGATTGCGTTCTATAGTCTTGGTTGGCAACCAGCCTACCGTAGAAAGTAATGGCAACCTACTCCGGGAAAATCCTCTGTCCAGTCAGTCGTGTCTATTTCGAGACATGATCGACCAAGGGTGTATCACGTATGGCACTTAACTGACTGACGCACGGGTCCAACAGTTTTCCCGTAGTTGTCTGGCACATTGGATAACGGTATTTTACAAACAGAGTTAGAAAGTCTGTAGGGGGATCGTTTGCGACCTCATAACGTAGCAGTCTTTCACTTCTTAAAACTATTAATACTTTGCGTTGCGGGGTCTTGTTCGGAATTTTCCTCCTCCTAGATAGACTGCCAAGAGACTGACAGGATTTGAATTCAGAAAGAAAGACGTTGGCAAAAGACATTTGAAAAAAGCTCTTCAACGAAAGAAAAAATTATTATACTAGAATATTTTTTTAAACATATCACCCCGAGCAAGGCGGTAACGCCACTGATGCGCAAGGGGCTACGTAAGAGTGAAAAGGTTGGAAAGAAGAAAGCTGGAAACCTCATCCTAAACAGGGAACAAGGGATTTGCCTTTCACCTGTTTAATAGACGTGGGTGGAGTGTGAACCGGGTGATAGTTTAGTCTATCTACTGCAATTGAAAAAGAAAAAAGAAAAGAGAGAAAAGATTGGGAAAGAGAAAGCCGGAAACCACATCCTAAGCAGGAAAGAAGGGATGAGCCTCTTCGCCTGTTTAATAGACGTGGGTGGAGTGTGAACCGGGTAATTATGCTTAAATAATACATTATATATTTATAATTATTAAAAGAAAAACTGGTTATTGTTATTTATTTATTTATTTTTTTACTGTTGTTTTTA
The DNA here is from genome assembly GCA_037127315.1 of Ascarosepion bandense. Classification (NCBI taxonomy): domain Eukaryota; kingdom Metazoa; phylum Mollusca; class Cephalopoda; order Sepiida; family Sepiidae; genus Ascarosepion; species Ascarosepion bandense. Next base: position 196,169 of record JBBBDQ010002406.1, read on the forward strand.
CTGCTCCTGTTAGTCAGTATAGTTGTTAATTAATTTTTTAAAAAATTATTGTTATTGCTACCACCACTAGACTTGTTTACGAAATTAATTGCTAAAAACTTAATAGAAAATGAAAAACTCAACATTTGGTAAATAAAGTTTATCACTTCTGTGAAATGTAAAAGAATAATAATGATGTTTACTATTTTGGATTATAACATTAAATAAAAACATCCCTGCAAATTGGAAAAATAAATATTTTACTTACTGATTAATTTTTAAAGAAGCAGTAATATTATTTATTGGAGTATATTTCAAATAAATACAAAATTATTGATAACTTACTTGTTTACATAGAATTATACGCAAACATTATTAATTCATTCATTTTTTATATTCAGTTATTTATTCATTTAAATCATAAAAAATACTTAGCATTATCTAGAACTAATATCGTAGTTTTTCTAAGGAAAAAATATCGTAGTTTTCCTCAGAAAAAATGTTCTTTTGAAAATATCTACAACTAATATCGGAGTCTTTAAGGAATATATGAATAATAATACAGATAATAAAACTAACTGATTAATGAACCAGGATCATTACAAGAGAAAAACATAAATGAAATAGTAATAAAAACCAATTCTTATTTACGTTTAAATAGAAAAGAAATGACCAAATTTCATATTAACGTTTTTAAAGAAAGAAAACGCTAAATTTTAATGAGTTTCGAAAAACAAGTCATTCTCGTTGTAATCTCAAACACGTCTCTATTAATAAGTTTTCATTTATCATCAAATTTGATTTCTGCTATGGTCGCATTACCTACCAAGTCTGCGGGAAGACTTAAGGCAGGTCGTGGTGTATTGTTATGGCTCTATTTCATGTTTTTCTATCTTCCCTAACATTCCTAGCGTTACATACACAAAGTTTTCCTTAGTGTGTGGGCTGTACTTAACAAGAAATTTTTTTTGCATATCTCTTAAGCTGGGGTTTTCAGGGATTCTTTCAATGTGTTGTTTTGTTCATTTTTTTATCGTTCCGAGTGCACCAACTATCACTGGCACGAAGGTTGTTTTCAGTTTCTACATTTTTTCTATTTCAATTTCCAGGTCTTTATATTTTGACAGTTTTTCGAATTCCTTGGTTGCTATGTTACAATCCGCTGGACAAGCCATATCAATTAATAGCTAAGTTTTTTCTTTCTGGTTTTTAACAATTATTATTATTATTATTATTATTATTATTATTATTTTCAAGAAATAATAATAATAATAATAACGAAGAAGCTTCAAAAACACGCCATTCCCATTGTAATTCCAACCGTGTCTCATCTTCTATTATTTATTATTATTACCACTACTACTAATACTATAACTATTATTATTATTACTACTGTTATAATTAATTTTATTAATACTATAATATAGTAATCATAGCTGTTTTAGCAGTTGGTTGTCTGGTATCATTTAATCTTTATCATATGAATACAGAATATATATCTTTATCATATGAATTTATCATATGAATACAGGGTGTCCATAAACTAGTATGCACTTTTAAAAAATTATAACATTTTGTATTTGTGATAGAAATAATCTGTAAAAACTGTTATAAAGTTTAATGTACCTAGTTTTAAGTATAGTTATTGAATAATTCTTTAACAAAAAATTCGATATAATTTTTAGATAAGTAAAATATGATTTTCTTTTTTTCAGAATCATTTTGAGCCATGGCTTCAACTAACATGTGACAACAATTGTGTACGCAACCAAACCTAGTTCTTAGAAGATATGAACGCTAAAATAACTAATGTGATTTCAGGCATTACTGTAAATCAATTGGCAAATCTTTTCCGTGAACTGCAAAATCGTATTACGTTTTGTATTGCTAATGACGGAGGACGCGTGGAAACTTAGATACAATTTAAATTAAATCTTAAAAATATAAATTTATTTATTTCTAATCATTTTTACGAATTATTTCTATCGTAAATAGAAATAAAGTGCACACGAACTTAATGGACATCCTGGATATATATATATTAGGACCGTGAATTAGTTTTGACTATTTTCATCACACGGTTTTCCCATAACTGCTTGCATATAGTTTCAAATGGTAACGCATTTATATGGAATTATTATAGGCAAGATTGAAATTCAGTGTATGGCATTTCGCCAAAGTGTAATCAATTTTGTCTTTTCCTTCGCGTTGAACAAGTCGAGTTTCGTGAAAAGAAATTGTATTTGCGGGGAATTTTACTGCAATACGTCATTCCGTTGTAATCACAGACGCGCCTGTTATTGCTTGTTATTTTTATTAATACTATAATATAGTAATCTTTGCTGTTTTAGCAGTTTGTAGTCTGTTAATATTTAAACTTTATCATAAGAATATATATATATATATATATATATATATATATATTTAAAATGTGATAAATCTCGTTGTTTAGTTTGCAAACGATGCAGTATTTTCTATACCCAACACCAACATCAAATTACACCCACCACATCTCACCTGTGACAGCCAAAATATAATATATTTTCTCTTCTGTTCAGTATGTCCTAATAGTGCATATATTGGTGAATCGGGAAACAGTTTTAGATTCCGTTTCAATAATCATAAACTAAGCATATGCCAAAACAACCCTTATTCACCCATAGCTGAACACTTCAATCAACCGGGACACACAGTAAAAAACTTCAAATATTTACTGATAGATTCCGATTTTAGTTCTACATACTCACGCAGAAAGAAAGAAAAATACTGGATTTTAAAATTAAATACATATATAGCTAGGGTGAAATAGGGACTTAGGTGTTTTGAATCTTTATAAATATTTCAATAGTTAAACAATTTTTAGATACACTTAAAAACTTTTTCTTTAAAACAACATTTAAAAGTATTATTAGAGATAGGTTTACATTTACAAATATTAAAAACTCTATCGCTTTCTACGTCAAGTGATGTAAACATATATATAAAACTTCGTATATATCGAGACCAGTACCATTTTCAGTTTTAAGCATCTAGTGGATACCTTGAAACTTTTCTCTTCTTCTAACGCCTGCAAATCTTCGCTGCCATACATGTGTTATCACTTCTGGAAACTGTGAAATTGTATGTTATTTATGATAGGTAAAGATATTTACATGAATATCCCATTAGATTTGCTTACAGTGACATATGTTGGATTATATTTAGTCACGTTAGATAACTTTATGTAAGACTCTGGCGAAAAGATACCAGCTTTTATCTCACGAAGAGCGAACGAAAAATAAAATGGCAAATTTACTTAGTGTCTGTCAAATGAAAAAAAAAAGTTGTCTGTAGAATTGTGAATAATTGATATGCAAAATGAAGACCCTGCATATAGAGAAAAATACTAATTTCGTTAATTAACACTAACCAATACGTCATCGTCAGTTATGAAATGTCTTCCAGTTTTCATACATTTCGTTATGATTGTATTTTTTATAATCATTTTCACACAAGCAAGACAGGATCGCCACTGGTGCGGAAGGGATTGCACTGAGACAAAAAACAATATACAATGGATGACAAAGAAACGGTAAGGGATGAATGATATTCAAGAAGACTAAAGATGACAATTGGCGTTGCATTTAAATTTTTGGGGTTGTAGTTATCAGGGAAGCAAGCAAACGGAAGTGATTTCAACAAAAGAGAAGTGCGAGAAAAGAAAAATTTCGAATCGAAAAGATGGTTAAATTTAACTATTTCGACCATGAATTTAGGAAAATGCTTGTAGAAAAGACAGACGGAAGCTACATCACGTTAGTGAAAAATTGACTAAAGTCGAGATGCCAAGTCAGGATCGATAATATTGCAAATCTTCTTTGGATTTTGTCGAGAACTTCGAGATGAATAGCAGAAACGCCCGTCTATTCCCTTTCTTCCTTGCGTGTAAAGGATTTAATCGTGTATTGACAATCGTCTATCTAGGAGCCTTATTTCAAGGGACAAATGCCTTTCCTTAGCACACTGATACTAGTTGCATTCCAAGGCTATTTCATTTCCTTTCACGCCTTAAGTCTTTTAGCAACAACCAAGTTTGCAAAATAGTCAGAATATATATATATATATATATATATATATATATATATAAAATCTAAACACGAGCCAAAACCTACCGCGGTTTCGCACTACGGTTCTTCAGGGTATATGGCTAAGAAGTGTTCAAGACGATTAAATTATAGTTAAGTTAGCGCCAGTTCTAGCGATTTAGTTTCTTATAATTGGTGTTAGTTTTACTGTGATTAGTATATATATATCTATATATATATATATATATAGAGAGAGAGAGAGAGAGAGAGAGAGAGTGTGTATGTTTCACTTTTATTAAAGCTTAGGCAAAGTGAGGTGAATATGTTAATCCATATAGTCTCTCTCTCTCTCTCTCTCTCTCTATATATATATATATATATATATACACAAAAATCTAGAGTGAGCCAAAACCTACCACGGTTTCACACTACGGATCGTCAGGGCAAAGGCTGAAACACTAAAGATAAAAGCAAATAAATAGATATACACTAAGGTAGTGGGGAACCATACCAACACAAGAAGATACTATTGTATCTTTTCTTTCGTACTTTGTATTGAGCTCTTTTTCTTGTGTTTGGTTCCGTTTGGGGTTTTTTCTTTACTGCGGAGTATTGAATGTTTTGTTCTTGTTCTGCGGGTTTCTTTTTTTTTCTCCCCATTTATCCGACGTCTTAGTACACCGGATTGTAACGGATTTAGGTTCTGTTTGTTAATGGTTTTTTCGGAGGTTTATTTTAGTATAAATTTACAGCCTGCATACTTACAGAGTCTATGTATATATATGTGTGTCTATATATATATATGTGTGTGTGTGTGTGCGTGCGTGTGTGTGTGTGTGTGTGTGCGTGTGTCTGTGTGTGTGCGTGTGTCTGTGTGTGTGTGTGTGTCTGTGTGTGTGTGTTACGGAAATTAAGGAAGATTAACGAAATGGTCTTTACACAACCGGCAATTTGAAATGATTTGTTTGAAAGTTATTTTTGATCGATACTCGTATTTAAGTAGATATTCTGTTTGATTCTAAACACGATTCAGCCAGATGACACACATTTTCGAATTCTGCCGAATTAAACACGTTTCGTAACAAAAAATTATTGTAAATAATCAGACCGGTAGAAATAAATATATAATACTGTTTGATTATAAAGAGAATACAAGGTGTCTTCAATAAGTTTCCGGACTTATTTTTGTAGAGGCACTTAAAAATTATTTTACGTTCTTGAAATTGTATAATGTCATGACTATACATTTGATGAGATAACAGACCAACTTTTATCATTTCAGGTTGAAAGAGACAGCTGCAGCAGGACTTGAAACACACCCTACTAAACCCTGGTCGTCACAGCTGAAGTTCTTTGAAAATGCAGTAGATCCAGCTTTCATCACAGGTCACCAGGGCCTCAAGAACTTCGGGATTTGAATCAATAAGCTCGACCATATCCCTGCTGGCGTTATAACGTCTTTCCTTCTGTTCTTCACTGAGCACCCTTCGGACAAGCTTTGCGCAGATCTTCCGCAGCTTCAGTTACGCATGAATGATTGTGTGTACAGTTTCCACACTGACATCAAACTTTGTACTTCTTGTCTCTATAGACGACACACGACGGTCCTCATCTATAAAATTACGAATTTGCCCTACCAACTCTGGTGTTCTGTCTTCCCTACTCTTCACACACATCTCATCCTCCCTCATAGAATCTCTGCCTTCCTTGAATCTCTTATGCCACGAAAAAACAGATGATCAGGCCATTTGTAATGCACCGTTGTAAGATGCAATTCCAAAAAGGCAATATATGAAGCAACCATTTTAATTAAAGTAGATTCAAACAGAAAAAAGACATACATTTTGGCTTCATCCTCAGGTGATTTTTCTTTTTTAAATCACCTGAAGATGAAGCCAAAATATAATGGGCTGGCTTCGAAACATGAGAAATTTTTTGTGTAGTGATACTATGAATTTAAAAACATTGTAACAACCATTACAGTATAACGCTCTACATTTGTATCGAGCACTCTTTATAAAAGTAAATGCATGAACAAAAAAGTAAATAAGCCTACGAGTTCAACAACTTAGTTACAATATATATATATATATATATATATATATATATATATATATATGTAGGTGTATACTTGTATGTGGATGTACGTATTTATATGTGTAAATGTATGTACATATATATATATATATATATATATATATATGGGGGTGTTGAAGTGAATTTATATGTATATGTAAATGTATATATATGTATGTATTTTCGTGGTTACAAGCAAGCGGTTGTGCAGGT
>JBBBDQ010002406.1:207500-245000 GCA_037127315.1 Ascarosepion bandense
TTCCTTCAACACCCCCCCTTTATCTTGTTCTTCTCACTTTTCACTCTACTCTCACGTAATTCTCGTCATACCAGTATTCGCATCCTTCTCTCGACCATTCTCTGACACACACTGTAACCTGTTTCTCTTTCTTTTCGCTCTCCACTTATGTAACCTTTCGCTCTCCTCTTACGTAGTCCTCTGCGCACCAGTGGCAGTACTGACTTGCTTGAGGTGAAACGATTAAAATAAAAATTAAATTAAATTAAATCTTAATAATAATTATATTAAAAATAGATTATTATTCAGCTATAACATCAGTATTTACTCATATTTGTTTGTTATAAATTACGTCACTTAACAGTTCATTTTTCCTTACACAGCAAAGATAATTTAGAGTTTTCTCAGTTAAAAAAACTTCATGATAAACTTTACTTCTGTGTATAAATACAATCTGCAAAATAAATATTTCAAGATTTACCTTGATAATGTTTTGAAGGACACGTAACGAGTAGGTAAAAAAAGTTTTCTATCAGTCTTTTATTCATATTGCCTGTACATATATTGTAATTATATTTGAATGTTTGCTTATATATATTTCTGAATTGAATACGTTGTTTAAAGTAGAAAGTTGAAACACAAATTCATCTGCACTGGTGTATGATTTTTTCTTTATTCTTATTTGTCTTCGAATGAACTTTTTCCAATGATAGCTAGATGTACTTGTCAACAATCATATTTGAAAAGAAAAAGCGAAATGTCTTCATTCTTCTTTTTTTTCATTTCTTCGTTCTTTCCATTCGTTGTTTCTTCCGTTCCCTTATTTCTTAGGTTTGTTCATTTCTTCATCCCTTCCGTAGATTCTTTCTTCATTCCTTCCGTAGATTCTTTCTTCATTCCTTCCGTTATTTCGTTTTTTTTTCTTTTTTTCATTCCGTTCTTTCCCTGCCTTCCTGTCTTCTTTCTTTTCCTTCTTTTCCTTCTTTTCTTCATTTCTTCTTTTTTTCGTTTTTTCTTTTCCTGCGCCTTTTATTTACTTTTTTGTCCATTTTGTTTCTTCATTTAGTTTTTTTTTCTTTATTTGTTCCTTCTTTTCATGGATCATACACTCCTTTTTATTCATTCCTTCTGTTTTCTTTTCTTTTTTCTTTCCTTTCGTCTCTTCTTTTCCTCATTCCTTCCATTTTTCTTTCCTTCCTTCCGTCTCTTCTTTTTCTTCATTTCTTCCGTTTTTTCTCATTCCTTTCTTCCTTTGTTTCGTTTGTTCTTTTTCTTCATTTCTTCCGTTTTTTCCTTCATTCCTTATGTCTTTCCTTCCTTCCTTCCTTCCTTCCTTCCTTCCTTCCTTCCTTCCTTCATTCCTACCGTTTTTCCTTCCTTCCTTCCTTCCTTCCTTCCTTCCTTCTCTTTGTCTCTTTTTTCTTCATTCTTTTGGCTTTTCTTTTCTTCATTCCTTCTGTTTTTCTTTCTTTCTTTCTTTCTTTCTCACTTCCTTCCTTTCGTCTTTTCTTGTTTTGGTTTATTCTCTTTTTCTTTCTTTTTTTCCTTCTGTTTCTTATTCTTTCCGTTCCTTATCTTTTTCCTTTTTCCATTCTTTCCGTTGTATATTTTCATTTTTCTTTCCGCTTATTTTCCCTTTCTTTGTTATTTCCATTTCTTTGTCTCTTGTTCCGTCCTTTTCTCTGTCTCATTATTTTCTTTCTGTTTTTCCTTTTCTTTCTTCATTTCTTCCATCATTTTTTTTCTTCGTTCTTTGAGTTTTCATTTATTCGTTCATTCCTTTTCTTCCGTAATTTGTTCAATCGATTTCTTTCTTTCTTCGTTCCATTGATGTCTTCTTCTGTTCGTTCTATCCGTTTATCTTTTCTTCGTTTCTTTCCTTTTTACTTTTTTCGGTCCTACCATTTTTCCTTTCTTCGTAACTTCCCTTTCTATTTTTCTTCGATTGTTGCGTTTTATCTTGCTTCTCTCGTATTTTCATTTTTTCATTCCTTTACTTTCTTCTCTTCTTCATTTTCAACGTTTATTCTTTTCTTCGTACCTTTCGTTTTTTCTTTATGTATCATTCCAGATTTTTTTTTTCCCCAGTCTTCGCTCTTTCATCTTTATTCGTTATTTTCGTTTCGTCTTTTCTTTGTTCGATCCGATTTTTACTTTTTTCATTTCTTTCATTTTTTTCCTTTGTCCGTTCCATCCATTTTTTCTTTTCTTTTTTCCCTTCATTTTTCTTTCATCCTTTTTTGTTCCTTCCATTTTTTGCTTTACTGTTTCCGTTTCTTTCTTTTCTTGATTCTTTTCGTTTCTTTTTTTTCTTTTTTTGTTCATTCTGTTTTTCATTTCTTCGTTCGTTCTGTTTCATCATTTTTTCTTTCCTTCCAGTTTTATTTCTTTTTTCCTTTCGTTTCATCTTAACTTCCTTATTTTCGTACCTTTTTTCTCATCGTTGCTTCCATTATTTCCTTTCTTCGTTGTTGTCATTTTATCTTTTTCTAGTTAATCCTATTTTTCATTTCTTCGTACACTTCAGTAATTCTTCTGTTCGCTTCTTCTCTTTTCCCTTTCTTCGTTCGTTTCATTACTTTTCTTCCTTCTGTTTTTCTTTTATTCTGTTCTTTCGATTCTTGTTTTCTTCGTTCTGTCCATTTTTACCTTTCTTCATTATTTTCTTTTTATTATTATTTCGTTCATTCTATTTCTTTCTTTCATTTTTCTTCTGTTCATTCTTTTCTTCGTTCTTACGTTTGTTTTTTTTCCTTCTTTCTGATTACGGTATTTTTATTTCGTTTGTTCCTTTATTTCCTTTCTTCGTTTCTGTCGTTTCATCTTTTCTTTGTTCCTTCCATTTTAACTTTATTCATTTATTTTTTTTTTCATTATTTCGTTCTTTCAGTTTTTTCTTTTCTTCGTTCCTTTCGTCGTTTCCTTTTCTTCGTAAATTTCTGTGATTCTTTCTTTTATTTTTTATTTCCTTTTTCCATTTCATCTTTCTTCATTCCTTTCGTTTTTCTTTTCTTACTACCGTTTTTTCTTCGTTCAATCCGTTTCTTATTTATTTCGTTCCTTGACTTTTTCCTTTCTTCTATCCTGTTATTTCTTTTTTTATTCGTTCCTTATGCTTTTCCTTATATAGTTTCTTTTAGTTTTTTCTATCCTTTATTTCTTCAGTTTTTTATTTATAGTTGTTCCCGTTTTTCCTTCTTTGTTCCTTTTTCTTCATTTTCTTTTTGTTTTTTCCTTCCGTATTGTTTTCTTACTTCAGTTCGGTTCTTCTTTCTTCTTTTTTTTCTATTTCTCCCTCCTTTCGTTTCCTTTTCTTCGTTCATCTGTTATTACTTTCTTCGTCCCATCCGTTTCTTTGTCTTCGTTACTTTTTTTATCGTTTCTTCTTTTCCTTCCTATCTTCCTTCTTTTGTTTCTTATTTTCTTCGTTTTTTTTTCTTTTTGTTTTTTTGTGTTTCCCTTTCATCTTTCCTTGGTTCTGGGCATGACGGTAAACTGCATCCGGCAGCAAGGCCTCTGATTGGGAGGTTGTGAGGAGCATAGAACCACATTTTAATTGCTGTTATTCCCAGGTCCATCCTGGCCCGGGGTGGTAGCACCTGTTAGGATCCCAGCTGTGGGCAAATAGTTACCCAACAAATTGAGGTCAAAACACTATGTAAGTATAAAAATACACTTTTATAGAAGTATAAACATTAAAATAGATATTTATAGAAATATATACATTTTTAAGGAAAAATATTACCAATAATACATTTTGAAGAAAAAATTATTACCATAACACATTTTTGAAAGAAAAAAATATTCTCAGCAAAACATTTGTGAATACAAAACTAGAAGATAATTTCGGTTTTCTAAAATAAAAAAGAATAAAAACAAAAAAATTCATTAAAATCTGACTAAATCAACTTTCTCACAATAACCGAACTTTAAAAAAGTATCTTAAAAGGCCACCTTTTTGGCATTAAATAATTCACAGAGGTTAAGATGCCGTTAAACAAAACTCAAACTCAAACTCATCTTTTCTTTCATTCCTTTCTTTTTTCATTCGTTGCGTTTCTTCTTTTTTCCCTTGTTCTCTGTCATTTCTATTAAACTGCTTGAAAGTTATACTTCTTTCTTTTTCGTACGCAGACATCAAAATTTTTGATTTCAGTTCTAGAAATATATGTTTCTACGACTCCGAAATCTTTCTGGGAATCTATTCGCCTTTGTCTAATTTCTGATCAAACAATAAATAACAGATTATCGTCTTATGTTTGATTCGATTTGTTATCAAAGAAGTTTACTTTGAAACGAAAACAATCAATTTTCCCTCTTTTATCCGTCATACCTACAAACATCAAAGTTGAATCTTCAGCTACTTTGCCTTGGTTCTTTGAAAGAACACCTGTCCACCCTCTCCTATATCACTTACAATCAATAAAAGAAAAAAAAATCAGTAAATTTTCATCGACAGCGTTTCTATAGTTAATGAAATTATTAGAAGAAGACACCAAGTTTGTAATTTAATCACCTTTTCCTTCTTTTTTTTTAAACAGCCGTTTTCTTTTTATCTTTTTTTTTTCATCAGATACACTTGATAGGAATGTGTAAGGCATATCATTTCAATTACTGCAGGTGAATAACTTGTTTCAGCCTTTCTTAGCCATTTATTTATTTTAGGAAGCAGTGCTGGATGTTATCTTCTGCTGATCCGTTAATCTAACAGACATTAAATGGCCTTCGTTTTATTTTTTTTCCTAAGCCATTATTGTAACTCTAAGCAATCATTCCTCGTTTTCACCAGATACCTGTCCCCTTCGCATTGCAGTCTCTTCTGGTTTTTCTCTAATCTACGCTGCCATCAAACAAACTGCTTTCTTCCACAATCAGATAGGAATACCCATAAAAGTTGATATCGAGAGAAGTAAACAAATTCTTTTTCGTCAGAACTGGTTGAATCGAAATTAACCCTAAAACAGCAGGCATAATAAGTTCATGATGCATTACAGATCTGCCGTTTTCATCAAATGATTTAAATCAAATTTCTCAATGTTATGAACATCATTCATTCATGATTCGAGTTTATGTGATTAATTGGAAACACTTGAAATCATTAGGTTACTATTTACTAAACTTTTTTCTGTAGCATTCACCTTCAGATAAAGATGGAAGATAATTGCGAAAACAGTTCTATGCTTTCGCGTACTTATCGAAGAGAAAAGAGGTGAAAAATGATAACAATTCAGCCCAACTAATTTCGAACACAGTTCTCCTTGGGTTATCTTCAAGGATTAACCTGCTGTTAGAAATATTTAAGAAATTAACTTTAGTTTTATTTATTTTTATTTTATTTTTATATTAAAACTATAGAGTATGATGCTCCCTCCTCTATGACTCCTGTACAAAAACAAACTGTGTTATCAACAAAAAAAGAATGATCTGCAAGTGGGTGTAATACCCACTTGCAGATCATTGTAAGACACTTGACTGACTAAATGATGTTTCAGAGACTTCCTAGTAAGTTGCGTTAATCTAGTTCCGAAAAATAACAAAAAATTAGTAAGTGGTGTGTGTTCTGTTTTTAACACACACACACACACACACACACACACACACACACACATATATATATATATATATATATATATATATATATATACGAGGGTGAGCTGAAAAGTAAATTCGCAACCTGAGTACGAATGTGTTGAGCTTTTGAGTTTATACATCCTTGCCTTTGTGAATACAAGCAAGAATCTTGTCGCCTTGATTTTTAATAATTCGAGGCACGAAAGATCGATGAGAAGATTTATTGATTGTAGCTGAAATTGGTTTTGGTACTTTTTACTAATTCAGGCTTGCCGATTCGGCATCAGATAAATAATTAAACTATTCGGTGTTACTGATAATACGTAAGGTTAACTGATTGGATCATTCGGCGTGGCCGATTAGGCTTAAGAATGTTTCGATGGATTAATATTTTTGGCAAGGAAAATAAAAACTTGAAACTTTTAATCGACATTTTTCACTTATTTTTAAAATCAAATATTACACCATTTTTTAAACTTGAATTTCAGAAACTGTATCATAAAAAAAAATTAAACTTATTGAATCTTTTAATCTTAAAATTTACTTTTTTATTTCGTTATTATCAGCAACAACTCTCATTGTTCTCCTCTTCCTTACATCCAAAAACAAATTGGGTTATCATCAAAATAGACATGAACGCCCAAGTGTGTATTAAGTAAGGCACTTAACTTACTGACTGATTTTTCAAAGACTTTCCAGTGAATTGCGTTAATCCTGCTAATAACAAAAGATTATGGGTGGGTGGGAAAGCTGTTTGAAAGAATGGAAGGGAGTTAGTTTGTTAGGAGGTGTCTATTGACCTTACATTTAAACTCCTGGAGATTGCAGCCGTCGGGGAAGCAGTCATGTGGAAGGGAATTCCACAGGCGTGAAGTGCGAGAAAATAAACTGTTGGAGTAGAAGATGCATTTTTCCCTTCATCGCTACTCTACCAAAAAATCAAATTGGTTTATCAGGAATATTCACTATAAGATGATGCGTCGGCGAATCTATAAAAAATCAGAAACACAATCATCGGATATGATATGAAAATCGATATCCCATGTTACTTCTGTAATCTTATCGTCGACCATTTTAATATCAATACAGAAATTAGTATCCTATGAATTTTCACATGCGTGTATATCTCAGGCGCAGCCGAATCGACCACAAGTTTCCATGTCGGTGGATTCGGTTATCGTGTGAAGTGCTGTTTTGCAATTTGTGGCTAGGAGATATCTGTCATGTCAACCTATCTGTGTGCCTGATATCTCCGAAGAACAGTAAGTACATTGTTGCCATCTGAGGTTAGTCGCATGCCACACATCCAAGCGAAATACAATATTCCTAAAAAAAAAATCGTAGTTTAAATGACAACTATAGAGTACATCATTTGGAATATTTTGACCTCTTCAACTTAAGGGCAAATCTTTTTTCTAAACTTATTACTGTTGCGTCTATTACAAATAGCACACCTCTTTTATTAGCGTTTTATTGACCTTATTATTGGATCCTATTTGTTAAAAATATTAATAATAATAAATAAAATTATAATTAGATTATAATTAATGCTAATTAAATAATTATGAGTTTTTAATTAATTTATTTTTTCTAATTTTGTAGAAATGTAAATCTCTCATCGAATTAAAATATCGATGCGCAAACGCGAGCCTACACAAAATTTGAAAGAAATTGATACAGACATCTGTGTTGCGAGAACCTCTTTCCGTTTAACTTTATTTTGAGTTTTCCCCTAGCCGTGTATTTGTTGAACTTCAACATTAAATAATTTCTAGGAAAAGAAACGTTCTTTAAAATAAGAAACTACAAAACCTTCAAACAAAAATTCTTTCTAAATCCGTATAAAAGAAATACATTTTCTTTCAATATTTAAACGGTGGTCATCAGTAACTAATGTTTCATGAGAGATCAGTGGATATCATCACTTGATGATTTAAAATCCGTGGCAAATGCTCCTCGGCACAGACACAGAACAGGCCCGTGCTCATGTGCGGGCAACCCCATTTACAACCAGTTTTTCCACGTTAGCAGCGGGACAGCTTGGCATGTCTAGATAGGGGACCCACTGCAATAGGTCAATACTTTTTTTTTAATCATTTCACCCCAAGCAAGGCATTCCACTGCCATTATTGCGCTTGGGGCTATATAGGGGAAGGTAAATAGAAAGAGTGGTTAGATATAGGAATGTCAGAAGGGAGGTGATAGATAGATGGGTGGGTGGGAAGAGTGTTTGAAAGAATGGAAGCGAGTTAGTTTGTTAGGAGGTGTCTATTGACCTTACATTTAAACTCCTGGAGATTGTAGCCGTCGGGGAAGCAGTCATGTGGAAGGGAATTCCACGGGCGGGAAGTGCGAGAAAAGAAACTGTTGGAGTAGAAGTTGCAGTTGCATTTTATCGGTTTTACTGTAAAAGGGCGGGATCTAGTTGCTAATCTAGTATCTCGTGCAAATTCGAACCTAGGGGGCACCAGTGACCTAAGTTCATCGGAGCAGAAGCCGTGAAAGTATTTATAGAAGAGACACAGGGAAGCCGCGTCGCGCCGGTGAGAGAGAGACTGCAGGTGGTCTGCTAAGTCGGTATCGATCACATTACAGACCCTCCGCTGTACCTTGTCGAGAAGCCCAAGGAGAATAGCAGGGGCACCCGACCAGATATGGCAACAGTATTCAATGCACGGGCGGATGGTAGATTTATAAATGTGCAGGATAGATTCAGACGGAAAGAACTTTCGGGCCCTGCACAGAGAACCGACTTTCATAGCAGCGGATTTAGCAATGGATTCGATATAGTCATTCCACTTGAGGTCCGCTGAGACCAAGGAGGCGTAGTGTTTTACTCTCTGGTAGGCAAGCCTGGTCCATGCTAATAGGAGGTAGGTGCGATTGTCTATGATGATTAATTGATAGTAGCTTCATTTTAGAAGCATTACAATTTACGAGGCATTTCTTACCCCAGTCAACTACGGATTGGAGGTCCTTTCCAAGCTCGGCTGCAAGGTTACTTTTGTCGCCCACACCAGATTTTTGATCGAGGCGAGAATAAACTGTGGTGTTATCGGCGTACATACCTACTTGGGATCTTATGGTATCAGGGAGATCATTAATGTAGGTCAGAAAGAGCGTAGAACCTAGGATAGAGCCTTGAGGGACACCCGCGTTCGTATGGTAGTTCTGGAGGAAAACCTGCAGTCAGCAGGCACGGTGTCTTATAACGTCGGTCTCTTATGCAGTTTGCTCATAAAGTTGTTGTGATGTTCATGACAGTTTTAGTTTGTTGTCTCCTGTCTCTTTCCCCTCTCTGTCTATTACGATCGTAGTTGCTGAGAGGGCAAACGGTTAGGTGTTTTTCCTTAACCTCAGCACACTCTTACAACAAAATCTTTTCAGCATCAGTCTCTTCTTATTTATTAGGATTCATGTTGTTACGTCATTTTCTGGAGCACTTGCCGGCAAATGAAGCCGAAAGAACGGTCGAAAGACACCGCTACATACATATGCATACTTCTCAAATAGAAAAGAAAAAATTAGTGACAACTCCATTGTGCATCGAATGCTTCAAATTAAATCATATTCGTTAAAAATATCAATTGTGATAAATAAAATCATAATTAGATTATAATTAACGGTACTCAAACAATTATTTCTCATCGAATTAAAATATACATGCAAAAACGCAAGCTAACACATAAGTTAAATGAAATTGTTAAAGACATCTGTGTTGCGAGAACCTCGATTGAAACGACAAGAGTATAATTCAAAATGAGTGGATACTGATGGATACCAAATCAATTTTATGACTTAACTCAGTCATTTAAGTGCCATAAGCGATACATAACTAACTGGGAAGAATATTTTTGGACAGTAATTTGCTATTACTTAACACAGTAAACTGGTCGCCAACCAAGGCTGTAGAACCCAATCTGTTCTGCTATTTAATACACAGAGGGAGAAGAGACAGATTAATACCTTTCCCAAGGGTATTTGCGTGTAAGTGAATGCAACAAATTCATTTGGAACTCGCTTCTCCGATTTGTAGTTCCAAGCTGATATCCACTGCTCCACAACGCACTTCTGATTATATTTCCTAATAAGTATTGTATTTTCTATAAATTATATAGGTTTTATATTCCATAATGTTACTATAACCGACAGGTACTGATATGATGCTAATAATTGATTCCTTTGAACTTAATCACGATATAGAATTATATCGATATAGAATTATGCAATCTTTTCAAGAACTTTAAAATAATAGGGTGGGCTGAAAAGTTCCAGGAATAAATGTCAGTTCTTTCTATTAATAGCTGCATTGTTTTTTCCAGGAACCATTGTGGGTTCATTTGACAGCACTAGTATAACTCTTACATACTGAACTTATAGGATACAAATCCTATACCACGCAACAATTAACTAAAATGCAAAACGTAATATTGCACACCCGCAAAATCGGATCCAAACAATTAAAACATTTTGGAAAATCCCAGACCAAGGCAAATCAGGCGATCGTTCTGTCATAAAGTGATTTTAGAGTTCAAACTAATGTCCACAAATCTTGACCGAAAAAAACCCACAAATGATAGTCATATCTTATTTGAAGCAGTTGATATTATTTCAAGAATATGTTGATAGAAATAGGCTCTTCACTGTGAGGATATCTCTCACTTGAAAAGACAGATAGAAGAAGGAAAGAGAAGATAAAATAGAAGGGATAAGACTAAACAATTAAGAAATAAAACAAAATATAATAGTTTATGCTTTAAGAAGCCCATAAAAATTGGAAATCAAATTAATGAAGACAAACAGTATAAATTATGTACTGAAATGTGATAAAATGCGATTATAATGTTAACAGTGTTTAATAGAAATTAAAACAAGAAATACCCTAGTGTCAAAAAGCAATTCCAGTCACATTCCAACCCTGACTACACTAATATGATGATCGCCGCGGAAATAAAATACACACTGCTATATAAAATAATAAAATAATAAAATACACACTACTATATAAAATAATAAAATAATAAAATACACACTACTATATAAAATAATAAAATAATAAAATACACACTACTATATAAAATAATAAAATAATAAAATACACACTACTATATAAAATAATAAAATAATAAAATGCACACTACTATATAAAATAATAAAATAATAAAATACACACTACTATATAAAATAATAAAATAATAAAATACACACTACTATATATCCAAGTCTGCCTAAAAAATAATCTATTTATTTATAGGAACGGAGTTATAAGCAAGAAGATAAAATGCCATTAAAATGGTAAAGAACAACCAGTTGACACTGAAGCTGAACTTTAAAAATAATGTACCTTTGCCAGGAATTTAAGCTTGAGTAATTTACAGTCTCCTGAAGGAAAACAGGAATTAGAGAGGTATCGCAAAAAGTGAGGTTTATTGTGCACTCAGTCATTTAAGTACCATACTTGATACACGCTAGAGTAACCATGATTTTTTCCAATCTACAATTGACTAAGCAGAAGATTTTCTCGCAGTAGGTTGCCATTTCTTTCTGCGATAGACTGGTTACCAACCAAGGTTATAGAACCTAATCTGTCCTGTTATTCAACTCTTTTATCAAGATCAGTCAGCTGAGTGTCATACAAGATACACGCTTGGACGATCATGTCTCTGAAATATAACTGCCTAGGTAGAAGATTTTCCTGCAGTCGGTTGACATTTCTTTCTGCGATAGACTGGTTACCAACCAAGGCTAAAGAACCTAATCTGTATCGCTATTTAAATCTTTTATCAAGATCAGTCAGTTAAGTGTCATACATGAGACATACTTGGGCGATCATATCTCTTTTGAGACATAACTGCCTCGGCAGAAGATTATTCCGCAGTAGGTTGCTATATCTGTCTACTGTAGACTGGTTGCCAACTAAGGCTGAAGAACCCAGTCTGTCTATTCAAACCATTAACAGATGATGATACCCGCAGAAATAAAATAAATGCCTCTATATATCCAAGAATTACAAAGTCTGTCCCAAACAAAGTCTGTCTATTTACAGGAACGAAACTGTAAACGAGGAAGATAAAAACTTTTTAAAAATAGTAAAGAATAATAATGTATCATTTGAAATTGAAGATAAACTTTAAAAATAGCGTACCTTTGCCCTAAATTGAAGAAAGAGTTTTTCTCAGTTTCATGACAGAAAACTGGAATTAGAGGTGCATCCCAAACACTGGCGTTTATCGCGCATTAATGTACTCACTCAGGCAGTTAGGTGCTATACATGCATGGGTGATCATGTCTCTTTCGATCCATGACGGAGTATGCAGAAACTTTTACCAAAGTAGGTTGCCAGGTCTTTTTTCATTAGACTGGGCTCTTGTCCTCATCTTCTTTGCAATTTGTACTACATTTCAGCCGTTGTTCACTTCGGCTTTCTGCGGGTGCTAAGAATTTCGAACTGAACCCATTATCAAAATCACTGGGGTAGGTCATTCTCATTCTTTGTGAGAATTCTTTTTTGGTAACCATGAGTTATCTCCAACTAACTTTTAAGGACACATGGCATATTGGATATAGATTTATTCCAGTGACTTGACCCAAAGAGATGTGAGTTTAATACTAGGCTACAGCAGTGTTGAACAAGTAACATAGAGAGTTGGGTTAGAGAGAAAAGCATGAGAGGCAGAGATAAAGACTGAAAAGTTTTCCAACGGTGCTTATATAAAGAATAGATATAACAAGATCTGGGAAGAAACATCTTAGAGCTACAAATATAAAGATATTGTTCAGGGCTATGATCAACAAAAACCTGAAGGTACATGCGATAAAAAACAACAATTGTCGTGTGTCGTCAGTTGAAGTTCTTTGTAGTTTCAAATGTCGTTTGAATTAACGCGAAAATATTTTAGTTCAGTTTTATGTACGTGTATGTGTGTATGAGTGTGTGTGCGCGTGCGATAGTTCATTTTTTAGTTCTATTCATTCTCTACGTCTTTTGTTTACCAATTTATATTGTTAACAAGTTTGTTGCTAAGAAAATTAAAAAAAGAAAACGAAAGAATTAATTTTACATACTAGTATTTGTATGAGCAAGATAAGATAAGATAAGATAGAGAGATAGGAAGGGACACATGTATATATATATATATATATATATGTGTGTGTGTGTGTGTGTGTGTGTGTGTGTGTGTGTAGAGAGAGAGACTTAGATATGAATAAACTGGGTAGAGAGATACGATTAAACTAATATAGATAGACAGAAAGAAAGGAAGAGACTGATTTAGCTATATATATATATATATATACATCAGAGAGAGAGAGAGAGACAAACAGACAGAAGGAGAGAGAGGGAGTAAAAGAGAAGGATATATATATATATATATATATATATATATATATATATATGAGTTGATTTGACATTGATTAGACTGTGGAATCATTCGAGATCGAGCGGTCTAATGAGCACCAGATCAAGTGGTCCCCTCACCTATATTGTTAGTGCTCACAGGTTTGAATCCTGCCAAATAAAACACATTTTCGTTTCAAAATGTCTCGTAAATAATCAGGCTGGTATATATATATATATATATATATATATATATATATATATATATACCGGCCTGATTATATATATATATATATATATATATATATGCATATATGAAGGAGGCAGACTTTTTTTAGTATATGATGTATCATGCGCCTTATATGCTATTTAATTTAAAACAGAATATTTACTCAAACACGAGTATCGATTAAAAATAATTTTCAAACATATAAATTTTATATATATATATATATATATATATATATATATATATATTATATAGCAGACAGTGAATGTCTATTATGTTAAATCATGAACCGTTCTAAGCATAATAACAAATATAATATTATAGACATAATAATAAACCCACTACAACCACGCTCTTCTGTAGACTTACCTGCTACCTTTCTGATCATAGTTCAATTAAACAACATTTCTTTAAAAAACATAGCCATGTAGGTAATATTAAACAGATTTTAGTCGATAACACAATAATACTCACACATACACACAGTAAAAACCACTTTCAGATATTGGAGACCATCTACTTTTAATAGAAACAATGAACAATTAAAATCAAATTTCAATCTGGTCACAACACATTACATTGCATTTAGACATATGGTTCTGTTAACATTTCGGTCTCTCACGCGGTGTGACGTCATAAAACCGCATTACAAATTTACAACCTGCGTCTGCCATTCGGTGATTGTTATCGTTGCATAGCAATGTTTTATGTCAACACAAGATAATATCTTTGATGGTGGATGTCCTTATGTTAACGTTCCTGCAACCTGTTTGAAAATGTCTCACATGAGCCGCAAACTTAGAACAAGCATAATAAAAAGATATCAAAATTTTGGACAGTTTTTCATTTTCACCTGAAATTAAAGCCACAATACAATATTTAGAACGGCTCATGATTAAGTATAACACATTTGTTGACTGTTATATTGAACAATATGTTTAGAAAATTATCTGCTGCCTCGATACACTATATATATAAACAATATATCAATAAGTCTATCTGTCTATCTATCTATCTAGCTAGCTAGCAAACTAGCTAGCTAGACTTATTGATTGATTTAAATATCAGTTTGCTAGATGAATTCATTCGTTTTTCCAATGTTTTTTATTTAAACACCAATATATTTTTACCGTAGCTTTTCATGGTACCTTGTTAGCCCGTTCTCTCTCAAACATCTTTTATCGATTAATATTAGTGACTGATTTAGTAAAACCCTTGAATAATAGAATTAAATATGGTGGGGAACGAATTTAAACGAACGAATTTACCTGACAACACAATAGTTAAGATTTATGTCAAAATTCATGGTTTGAAATTTTGTCTGTTTTCATTGACATATTTTAATTCTGTCCACATTCTTAAAATCAATTCACGTTGCTTCGGATTTATCAAACACTACTGTGTTTTTGTATTAGATTTTGTCGTTTTTACTCGTTCTTGCGATTTAGTTCACTTTCCAGCGACTGGTTTTTCATTGTTTACATTGTTATAATCTAGATCACAGGGTTGTGTCAACATCCCAACGAATTCTTTTCCGATATCTTCAGGCCTCATCCGTTTTCACCTACATCGTTTGTTTCAATTTGGCTGGAAGCTGAAAGGTCATATGACTTCCCTTTGCCTCCATTGGGCTGTTCTTTACTTCTGCGCGCCACTGCCTATTCGAATGACCTATACATCAACTATTTTCTTCTTTGACGAGATTCCAACGACTCTAATGGGTTCATCCGAGCTGAAAAAAATGTCTGCGGAAAGAAGGTGGACCATAGGATTTGGTAACTGGGTAGGGAATTGAAGTAAAGAATACAAGAACGGCTGGAGAAATTAATAGACAAAGATGAGACTGGAGAAGGAAGTTCGGATGGATGAGTTTGAAATGTCAACGTGTAAGGAGGTGCCTATTACCTGAATCTTTCAGAATAAGGCATCTTGAATAAGAAGGCTTTAAGTAAGAAACTTTTGTGAACAAAAGTCGCTATATTTTTCATTTATACTCCTTCACTGTCACTTCAAATCTATCTATCTATCTATCTATCTATCTATCTATCTATCTATCTATCTATCTATCTACTGGCAGTATAGCCCGGTGTTGCTCGGGTGTAATGAAAGCTTTAAAACTAATCCATGGACCTGGAGCTCAGACTCTTTGGACGTTGGCACAAAAGACTAAAAAGCAATAGTTGTTTCCAGTTAGAGCAAAAACGTAGACTGAAAAAAAAATGAATGGATGTTAGTCAAATTTTGACTTCTTGGTATCGATATCAAATAAGTTCTTTTCGTCGTAAACTGAATTTTGAAGGCGAAATAAGTCCTCTGAGTAAATGGTATCATGGCTGAGACTAAGAACTACAATTATACCTACTTAGAGCCAAACCCGAAGCAAAAACTAAAATAAAAAGACTGAAAAAATACAGACATACAGCCAGATAAACAGACACAAACACAAATATCTTGCCATTTATATATATATATATATATATATATATATATATATATATATATATATCATTAATTTTCTGTACTGTTGTAAGAACTGCAACCTTGAAACTTTTGAATATCGTTTCTTATGTCTTTGTCTATGAGTGTATCAAATTTGATTAAAATCGGACCACCCTTCTATCACTCGATTTTTTGGAATATCGATTTTCAATATTTATCGGAAGTACCTTGACACAAAACCTAACTAAGAACACTCGCAGACGCTTATAGTACAACTGTGTAAATTTTCAAGAAAATCGGTTCTGCCATTTCAGAGTCTATAGGTAACGGACACACACAGACACAGACACACACACGCACACACACACACAGAGGCAAAGTTCCATTTATAAATAAGTTTAGATAGATCTATCTATCTATCTATCTATCTATCTATCTATGTTTGTAGTTATCTATTTATCCATTTCTATATGTTCGTATCTATCTATATAATTATTTATCGATAAACATCTGTTAATATCTATACTGTCTAAAAATATCTTATCTTTCATGACTCTTTCGAAATAAATGTTAGTATTTTATTTTACAAACAAGTATTTACAAACAAAACTAAAAATAGTTTTTTAAATGTTTAAATTCAAGAAGCGCTCCCAAATAGATATTTTTCTTTTTGTTTTTATTCACACACACACACACACACACACACACACACACACACACACACACACACACACATAGATAGATAGATAGATAGATAGATAGATAGATAGATAGATAGATAGATAGATAGATATTGTGCAATAGCATTTGAATCCGACAAATGAAGTGAAAGATATCATTATTATGTTGTCGTCTAACCAAATTATATACTTGCTTTTCAAAATCTGTTTCGCGATAAATGCAGATTTACAATAAGTTTGTCTTTATAATTTACCACTGAAGTTGTTCTTAGCAAATATCAAATAATTGGATCAGAAAAATAAATCTACGTTGACTTCCCTGACAAATTTCATCTTAGCATTAAGAAACTAATTAGACAACTGGAAAAGATCAATATAAAATAAGTCGACACAATCTGTTTGTATGATTCAATTAAACATGGTTGAATGAATATATATTGGTGCCTTCCTTGATGAATTTCA
Source organism: Ascarosepion bandense (assembly GCA_037127315.1). Taxonomy (NCBI): domain Eukaryota; kingdom Metazoa; phylum Mollusca; class Cephalopoda; order Sepiida; family Sepiidae; genus Ascarosepion; species Ascarosepion bandense. The sequence goes on from JBBBDQ010002406.1 coordinate 224,197, forward strand.
TCTTAACATTAAGAAACTAACTAAACAGCTAGAAAAGATTAGTATAAAGATAAGTACACACAGTATGTATATATTATTTAAGGAAACATGTATGAATGAAGATACGCTGCCCAGGTATATGCATTCTATATATATATATATATATATATATATAGAGAGAGAGAGAGAGAGAGAGAGAGAGAGTGAGAGAGAAAGAGAGAGAGAGATAGAATACATTTTTTAATTACCTATTTGTCGTGGACCAGGTTAAGAGTCCAGCACAAAAATAATACAACAACCAAAATAGGAAATAACGAATATATATTAACACGGCAAAATACAATACGTGGAACTCTGTTAGTAGAGCGAATAAATACGGGTTAGGAAGTAATACTAGAACTGGGACACGCTATAGTCATACGGTAGCAGGATACATGAACTCTTCCTACAACTACATATACTTCCCCTCACAGGAGGTGGCAGAGAGAGAGAGAAAGAGTGAGAGATCTGCAGGAGATCAGCATAAGCGTATCAGCGAAGAGCGATAGGCAGAGATGGCCAATACTGCTACCAAACTTGGCATCACGACTTGTTTTCGCTCTGTCTTTTCTACAAATATTTTAATTTATGTGACAAGCTTTTTTTTTTCTTTGGTGCTTCGGCTACATGAATTTAAGTGTGTTACTAGATTGGCACCTGTAAAAATAACTAAATGCAACAAACATTTCTACTCCAGAAGTTTATTTTCCGGTACTTTCCGCCTGTGGATTTTGGATAATACTATTATATTTGTATTATCAACAAGTCTGTTACAAATCGAGTTTGGTAGATGCAACGTGAGCCTTTTTGGCAAAGGCTAACTATAATGGAAGCATTATTAAAAAAGAAAAGAAAAATCCAACATTTATGATATCGTCTTCGGAATGTAAAACATACACATGATTCTAAACATGTTGCTTTTTCAGTATTTTTTTTTCAGAAAGAGCAAAAAATTTCTCTGATAAATGAACACATCATAACAGGTGTCCTCATGAATCTTTGATGTCGGCATGAACCTTCTCAGTTAAAGTCATAAATTCTTTGCACTAAAACTACATATATATATATATATATATATATGTGTGTGTGTGTGTGTGTGTGTGATCCATATACAAGCCTGTTTCCCTGTATCACAGCTTCTCAGTTCAGTGTGGCTAGACATCTATTTACTACTGGCCGGTATCCGTTATCGAAAATCAACTGAGTTGTTGTCTCTACTTTCTAAACCTTAGGTGCATAAAATGAGAGGGCAAATTTTATCGTATTATATATAAGCGGTGTATACACTCAATTAATTGCTAAAGAATAACGCGTATATATATATATATATATATATATATATATAGTCAATACAAACCCAAGATAGGATTGGTAAATAATCCGGGATAAGGTTCGTAAATAATCTAGGAGGATCTTAGTAATATCGTTAAAATATTAAAACTAATCCAACAGAGAGCACAATGCAAATTAATTCAATTTACAGCGCGGATATATGTATATTTATCTGTAAATTCACATAAAAATTTGGAGGGAAATAGCTATTTTTAAAATGTCAATTTATGACATGCATTGTCAACCCCGTTTAAACAAAGGAAATGAGAACCTAAGATTCTTTGTTTAAACGGGGTTAACAATGCATGTCTGAAAATGACATGTTGAAAATTACTATTTCCCCTCTAAATTTTGTCTGAATTTACAGATATATATATGACCTCGGAAAGAGGTTGAAAGTCCTGGAGTGCCCTAAGAAATGAATGAAAATAACATCTATTAACGTTACAGCTCATTTCTGACATTTTTATATTGTAATATGCGAATGATTATCCGTGTGTATGAACGGATTTTATTAAAAATAAGCAAACACATTGTTTGCTATTTATTTAATCTGACATGTTTAAAAGAAAATTTGATGCCTAAATGCACAATTATATATATATATATATATATATATATATACATATGAACTCCCCATTCTACCTGGAAACGAGTAACCAGCTGATAATTTATAGCAATTTGGAAAGATATTTTGATAATTGAATAGTATGAGCAGACAGAAAAAGATTTACATCCAGGTACTTAGAGAGAAATAAAATCTTTTATTTAAAAATTGTACAATGATGAATATACATGAAACGGTTAATAAAACAATACGTTTAGCTATGAATCAATATTCCGGAGAAAATAATATCAGATTCTATTCTCTCTTGTGTATATCATCTAATGTAAGAGGGACAATTGCAGACGACAAAGAGAAACTACGCTTTTTGATGCGACAATCTTCAAATTAAAACACAAAACAAACATCTATATGGAATAAAAAAAAAACGCGAAAACATTAATATTTCTTTTTGGTGTTATATTGCGTGCGATACTATCGTCTTTTAAAATATGCATCGTCTGCTATTTTACTTCGGAAGATTTTTTGCTAATTTGTTTTTTATTTTTTTTATTTTTTTTCAAAGTAGTCATTATGGATTTAAAAAAAAGAAAAGAAAAACAAGTCGGGGTAAATATTAGGAAGCGCTTCTTTCGCTCTGAGATTTAATTTCTTTCAGAAAACAATATTTGTTCTCTCTGTTATCGAACAGCGCGAGTTGATGTGATCGCTATTTTCTCTATGTGCGTATGAAGACATAGAAAGAAAGAATTACTTCGCGTCAGTATTTATTTATGCATGTGAATGTAAAAATTGTTTAGAAATTAAACATGGACAGTATCTGGTAATACATACATACATACATACATACATACATACATACATACATAGCTTATATGTAGAATCGCTGACTGATGTCAATTGTGTCGGGTTTCAGTCCTGGCCGTGGATGTCTAACCGTACTGATGAGCTGTGGTATAGTGAAAGACGACTCTCTTCGTATGACTATATATGTCAGATTAAATAAATTGCAAATAATGTATCAGCTTATTTTTAATAAAATCCGTTCATACGCATGGGTAATCTTTTGCATATTACAATTAAAAGATGTCAGAAATGAGCTGTAACTTTGACAGATGTTATTATTATTCATTTCTCAATATTCCCATGTACTTTCAATCTTCCAAAGTCATCTTCAGATTGAAATACTTGGCAACATCGGGAAATGAATAATAATAACACCTGTCAAGCTTACAGCTCATTTTTGACATCTTTCAATTATAATATGCGAAAGATTATCCGAGATTTTGTCAAATGCACAATATAGTAGGGACAGTTGCGCACCGTCTGTGAGAAAAGGAGAACCATGACGCACTTTACTATAAGTTTGGAATCAGTATGCCCTACTGCCTGGCATTTGCGCTGGAAGCTCCAATATGAATATTACAGTTTGTTTCGTTGTAAATTTAAGGAGCGTGCGGAGGATTCGGAAGGAGTTGAATGAGTCTAATGTGCAGCAGCTTGGAAATCTCACTCTGATCGATAAGAAAAGAACTCCCAAAATTGTTGGTGAGAGCCTTAGATTCAACAGCAATTTCTGCGACAACGTTAACCTTACATCTGGCCACCTAACTTCCCAGAATGAAACTCCCTCGGTTATTATATGTGGAGTACAGTTGTTAGTGAGACCAACAAAACGCCTTGTAACACTAAAGATGAACGGAAAGCAGCATTCATCAACTTAAGCAAACAGACTGTCCAGAAGAGATGCAGGAGATTCCGAAGTCATCTGGAGGCCCTGGTTGAAGCCAATGGCGATTTTATTGAATAAATCAAATCGTGAGTATTTTTGTGTAATTTTGGGAAATATTCCCTCGTTCTTTTCCCATCGTCCCGTCTATCACGTTCTTTTTCTTTCTTACACTACCTTCGCAACTGTCTTCCTACCGGGATTTCTATCCTTCTCTTGCCCTTACTCTGACACTCACTGTAACCGGTTAAACTGACACACACACAAACATCTTGCCTTATATATATATATATATATATATATATATATATATATATATATATAATCAATTTTCTGCACCATTTTAAGAACTGCAACCTTGAAACTTCTGAATATCGTTTCTTATGTCTTTGTCTATGAGTGTATGAAATTTGATTAAAATCGGATCACTCCTTTTTTAACCTGATTTTTATCGATTTTCGATATTTATCGGGGGTATCTCGGCACAAAACCTCGCTAAGAACACTCGCAGACACATATAGTACAACTGTGTAAATTTTCAAGAAAATCGGTTCAGCCGTTTCGGAGTGTATAAGTAACGGATACACACACTCAGACACACACACACACACACACACACAACACAGAGAAAAAGTTCCTTTTATATATAAGTTTAGATTTCACCAAAACCCTGTTTTACCGTTCATAAATCAGAAATTATGTTAGAAAATTTCGTTAGCTTTTAAGAAGTCTCATATATATACATATATATATTCCATTTTTAAACGAGTTATTACGCTACGCAGGTTTCTACCGTGAGTGGTGTCTTCATGCGAAGTTTCATAACTGATTTTACCGTTTATCATTTTTGTTTTTAAGAACGCTCTTGTAACGGTTTTTTTTTAACGCTCACGTGGCTGAGAATTTTTGAACGCGTATTTTATTTGAACGCGCAATTTTTAAATTAAAACGAATTATGGCCTCATGAAAACGCCATAATTCGTTTTGATTTTAAAATTGCACATTCAAACATTCCCTGCCAAGTGAGCGTCCCCAAAAAGAAAACATCATTACAAGAGCGTTTATTAAAAGAAAAACGGTAAATGGTAAAATCAGTTATTCAAAATCGCCTGAAGACACCACTCATGGTAGAAACCTGGGTAGCGTAATTAATAACTCGTTTAAAAATGGAAAATATTCAAAAGTTTTACAATATGATTGTCTCAAACACTTTTTCATACAAATGTGTACTGGTCTAACTATATTATGACCAAAATGTAAGTATTAAACAATATATATATATATATGTGTTTTTCTCTAGGCAGTGTTCATTCGGGACATGTTACTTCCTTGCACTCCACAAGATGTTCTTTCATTGCTCTCCATAACATCTTGTTCTTTGTAGATTTTAATTATGTTTCTCATCTTATCATCTCCCTCCTTATACCATCCATTCACAAGTTCTTCAGTTAGATGATGCAATGAATTATGCAGTCATTTTTGCCAATATGCCCTGTGAGTTAAAAATTTTTATAACCCTGTGTCCGCAGTATGTGTCGCAGATATTTCTATTGCCTATTCTTTATTCTTAGTAATTATTAAAAAACGATTCAATAGAATATGTTTAAAAGAAGGATAGCTGAATGATTAAACAATATATATATATATATATATATATATATATATACAAAATCTCACACATATTTAAAGCATTTGTTGACATATTTCCAAAGAGGAAGGCACTCATCTCAGATCGCGAAATATCAAATAGCTCAATTTAATTCAGAATATTTAGAAAAAGAGGTTAGCTCCGAAATGAATTTACTTCTCGTGATATCAGGTTAGATAAAGGGTTGTTGAAAAGTATATAGCTTTGTATTAAATGAAGCGTTAGTACCGCAAATGTCACAAAAATTTAAGATAAAATATACGTCCGCCAAAACGCGTACATATACATGAATAATCCATAAATGAAAAACAATATATATATATCTATATATATATCTATATATATATATATATATATATATATATATATAGTGATGATCATCCACGTATACTGTCTTAATATGTATAGGAAAGAATATTAATAAAAAGTTTTGAATTTAAAAACGTACTTTTTTAAACAGTATTTGTTTATTTTTATTGTATTTTTATATTTCAGACCGTCCTCGGTCCTTCATCAGAAACAAGTGATTTTTAAATTAGAATTGGAAACGTATTTTACGATAGCGTCCGAATACTTTTTTGTTTACATCACGTAGTGTCGATAAACCAATCAGCATGCGGCACGTCCGAGCAGTATAGCCCGGCGTTGCTCGGGTGTAATGGAAGCTTTAAAACTAAAATGAAAAACAATATATATATATATATATATATATATATATATATATCCTGTACTGAATACACATCCCAACCCCTAAACTGTTCCCATGAGTAATCCTAAAAGATATAGTCTAGTCACAAGCTATATATAAATAAAACTTACAATCCCCACATCAAAATTCTAAAGGTCAATGAGCCGCACTTGTTCCATTATCACTAAACCCCCACCATATACACAATTGACTAAATATAAGAAGAGAAATTTAAAATTTAATAGAAACAAACTGTTTTCAAACTATGATCTAATTAATAATTAAAAATATAAATTTAATAGAAAAAATATATTCCCTAAATCCAAAGTTAAGATTAAATATACAAACTTACATTAATTATAAAAACTCTGCTTAAATGAAAATATCCGGCGCCACCCAATACCGACTCTTCTAAGAAATCCAAACGATATAGTCTAGTCACTAGATAATAAAAACTTCCAAGGTTAAATCTGTCTAGAAATCAAAGACTCTCATTAATCAACCATTTTAAAAAACACCCTCTCCAAAACTTCCAACGGTCAGAGACTTATTCCCCTGTCACTAACCTCCACTAACACCTCTAACAAAACTAAACAAATATAAGGAAAGAGGCTTTCCATTACTTTTCACACCGCCTGATGAGAATGTCAAAACACACGTACCTTTATCGTGGAGTCGTGGATATATATAGAAAAATTATGTATATGTTCTAAAATATAATATATATATATATATATATATATATATATATATATATATATAAAACAACAAAAGTAAATAGATATTACGACACACAAAAAAATACACAGAAATACAAACCTAAGAAAAACATATGTACTCCAATATACAAGGAAAAATCTAAAAACAACCAAATAAAGACAAAGTAGAAAAAAACAAATACACATGTAAAAAATAAAAAAAAAATAAGCACGTATAGCTGAACAACCAGAAATATAAAAAAACACAAAAATAAGAAAATTCACACATGATGAATTTTTTTTGTAGGAAGAAACTAAATCCTACTAAACAGGTAATTGAAATTATGTCAGCATTTAAAAATAACTTCTGGTTTAAAAGTTGGCTAGTTTCTCTAAATTTAATTATTTCTATTTTTTCATCTAACCATAAGTTATATCTATTTCTAAAGCTAATGGAAGTTTGGGATTTACCTATAATTTTCTATTCAGTTTGTAGAGAGAGTGACCCCCGTCTTTTAGTTCCCAGAAATATTTAGACAGAGCTGTCTGAAATTTAAGCTGGCGCCTAGAGAAAGAATACCTGTGATTATAAAATAGATTTTCCAAAGTCCTGCGCAAATTCCAAAATATACATTGTTATCATATTATATAGGGAAATTTATATATATATATATATATATATATATATATATATATATATATATAAAATAATGAATAAACATCCCGAAAGAATTCTTCACGCTAAAATCCACATTAACATAAGTTTGCAAATCCTTTGTTTTTGAGACTTAAGTTTAAAGAAATATTATAGTAGATGGCACTGTGTTACTATTTATAATAGGTTACATTTGTTATTCGGGTAAATTTGTCGCTTGTGTGTCATCAACGTTTCAAGATTGTGGTTGTGTGATAACTGAGAAGTGACTATTTAAAAATTGCAGGATATTTATATCGTGAGTAAGTAGATATGATTTTTACATACGGCTGCGTAAATAGCGATAGACGCGAGACTGTATGGGTGTATCAGATTCCGTTTCCAGACCGAAGGCAGCCGAGAGATAGTGGTGTTCATGATTGCTTTCCCGAGACGGATTTTTGCACCATAAACTATGGATCGATAAAGACCGTGATCAGTTCGTACACCTGACCAGGGCGAACACATTCTACAGGTCATCGCTGGACCTCAACACAGCTTTTTGAACATATTTATATGGGCATTTTACTTTTAACCACCGTCAAATTTTGTAAAATATTTTTTAATATTCTCTCTGTCTATCTATCTGTTTCTGTTTGTCTGTCTGTCTGCCTTTCTGTCTCTTTCTCTCTTTCTCTCTCTCTCTCTCTCTCTCTCTCTCTCTATATATATATATATATATATATATATATATATATATATATATATAAAGCAGGTTGAATCTAAAAGTGATTTTCCCTAGGGAAGCTTAGATTTGAATCTTGCCGAAGAATGCGTATTTTTCTCAAGGTTTCTCGAATATTCAGTCCAAAATAAACAAATACAAACTGTAATAAAAACACATTCTTTTACTCAAACACATTCTCCACTAAAAAAAAAGTATAAAAAATAAGAATATGTCGGATTAAAAAATAAATTCAATCCCCTTTCATTACACACCAGTGTGTGTTTGTTTGTTAAGCACATTCTCTTCATTCAAAATACGTTTTTAGAGAAACAATATCTGCTTGGATTCGTAAAAAGCGTAAACAAAGTAAACAATATCTGCTTGGATTCGTAAAAAGCGTAAACAAAGTAATTTCAAAAGAATAAATGAGTGAACTTTTCATGTTTTTTATTTTTATTAACTGAAACGTTATTATAGATGTCATGCAGGATGGGGCAAAAATACCCACCACAATTATTTTCAGCATTTCCTTCATTTTATTAAATATTTCTTTAAATCAATCTGTTTTAAAGATTGACACATAACATTTTAAATTGATATTTTATCATTAATATCATATACATTATTTGCGACATATTTTTTGGTTTCAACATTATTTTTAGCGGATACTCATATTTGAGTAGATCTGTGGTGATACCGACCGAGCAAAAGCGATGAACCGGATGTTTGCATTCTCACAACCAAAAAGCAAATGACAAAAAGTCGTCGGTGCGCAGCTGGATTTGCGCAGATGTTCCGGTTGAAAAATAAAAACTAATTAAATATTAAATTTCCAGTTCGCGAGCCTACACGAATTTTATTTATCGGCCAATGGGAAGCCCAGAATCAAATACGGATATGAATTCCCAAATGATCTGCTGCGATCCAAAAAGAAGATATAAAAAGCCGATACAGAGAGCATCGACAGACAGAAAGACAGACCGACGCAGGCAGACACACACGAACTGACTCGATAGACAGGAGTGTAATCAGTATCCCCTTTGACCTACGTCAAGCGGCTTACTATGCTAGCCTCCCATCCCTCTCATCTTATCTTTCGCTGTCTCAAAACTACTTACTGACCTAAGGAGCGAATTCATTAAAAACATTCCTTACTTACAGCGCTCCCACATTCCTAAGCATTAATTCTCTTTTCAGCATTTTATTGCCATGAATATTTTAACGTCCGTTGGACCCATATGTAAAGGATTACTTTAATTGTAAAAACCTTAATTGATATGTGTATAAAATGTTATTTTTCAACTCAATTTGCTTTTCTTGATTTGAAATATTTTATGACTTATAGTGGGCTATCTACAACGAGGCCAAATTCCGTTAATCTGCAACAAGATAATACTACTCTTCACTAGAACTGATTCCCCACTATAAAAGAATGAATAACCCACTATAGATCCTATCGCTTTTTGTAAATATTCAGTTATTGACATATGTTAAACACTTGTAGCTACAATATTTTGGTCCATTTTTGATATGAAGTATATTTGCACTGAGCAACGCAGATGTTTTATAATTTGAAAAAAATGGGTATGATTGAAAATATCAAACAGTTGCAAAAAGAATACGTTTAGATTTAAAGATTTTTATTATGACTGGCGAGGTCAAAGGCCGGCTCCCAGATAGAATTTGGACCGGAAGACAGCTGTCACTAAAGTGAAAGTAACATCAAGCTGACAGTTGGAAAGAATTTTCGTAGTAAATGGTTAGTGTTTGAATTAAGAGTTTGATTTCAACCATCGAGGAGAACGATTTTTCTAAGTCGGGCTTAGTCCTATGCGGGGGTGCTGACAATTCATACCAAAGAACTTATTCACCCACGACATGTCACTAAAAACGTCTTGTGTTAATAAGAAAAATAAAATCTGGTTATATTTGTGATTTTACATTTGGGTCCAGCCTATTGTTTTCGTGAAAGGCATTTGTTGCAGATTAATGTTTTGGTTAACGAGGAGAAAGAAAATGGAGAAGAAAACAGGAAAACTGTCACAAATGAAATTCGAGTTAATTGTTATCATCGACATTTTGAAGATATTAGATTGGGTTTGTGAAATTTATTTAGGTTGAAGTTGTTCCCCGACAAAATGAAACTGAACAGCATAGATTATGAATTGTGAACGTCGTCTCAGTTTAAGTCGCATTGAGTGGTAATCCCCGACGAAGTGAAATCTGAGTTCCAGAAGTTTTAAGCATCGCCCTCACACTCCTAGTAAGAGACTTCGAATTTGTTCCAGATTTAATTTTTGTCTTCGTCGTTTTATCAGCATCATTGATTTGTTAGCATTATTCAGAAGTGTTTTTGGAATCAGATTTAATATCCGCAGAAGTGACTATATATCTATATCTACAGTCCTGAATATTCGCGAAAACTTGTTAATAAAATGTGTGTTCTTGGGAAGGGTTCTAACTAGCATCATATCTAATGACGGTTTCTCCAAGGCTACGCAGTTTCAAAGAGTGACTAAAATCTTTGTATTTTTTTTGGGGGGGGGTCATTTATTGTATTTCTTTAGGCCACCAGATATCACTTGAATTAGTCTATCGGAACTTTTTTCAATCAATACGAGATTCTCATGCACCACAATTTTTAAAAAATTCCATTGCATTTTGATAGCATCCTGAAGATCTTTAAAGATACATTTGAGTCTTCAAGAACTGCCATGTCAATAAGAGATAACATCATGTTATTTTGCTCTTTAATAACGATATGTAAACGATTAGCCTTGATTTATCTCTGTGTGCATTGTAAAGTTTTAATAATCAGTAATATAGAAATAAGTAAGTCCGAAGGTATTATTACGCTGCCTGACTAGTAGCTGTCGTTAACTGCTCTCGTTAAATGCTGTACTAACTACCAACTTGACTGATCGTAATTGATCTTGTTGACTCCTCTCTAGAAGTCACGCAGATAATCTATATGTAGCAAGAGGAGGGCATCATAACAGTAAAGTTTCATAAAATTATTACAGATCTTATCTCTGTAAGCGAGTCTAAGTGATGTTCATATCAGTTTCTTATAGTTTCCTTCCTGTAAAAGTTTTATATTTTTTACTGTAGATATTGGCTCAGTCAAAAGATTTATAAATTTATATTCAGTGGGTGCTAAAACAGTGAAACCAAATACAAGATGGTCAGTTATTTCTAAACGGTTAAACAATTTTTGAGTATGTGTGCATGGTAATCTTCAGTTAACAAACATTTGTCCTGTGAACCAAGAATAAAATCTTCTTTTTCAGCTAATTACCCTGAATTACATAACCACTTGGTTATGGGGTTTGTCTACCCCATCTTGTTTGTCACGGGCAAAGTATTGACCATAAAGAAGCTTAAAGTGTCATCGTTTCTGCATTTCGTACTGTATTTGTTTTGCTTTCTTTTTAGGATATTTGGCGCTGTACTAGATATATTATGGTTTATTTGCACTTCATCACCATCTTGAAATTTCATTTCGAATTTCTAGACTTCCTTTATTACTGAATTTGCTATGTGATGTCACTTCTTCAATATGGTAATGAATGCTGGACAATATCATCAAAGATGAAGGAAAAACTTGAAGCAAGTGAAATCTGGTTCTACAGAAGGATGCTGCGGATATCAGGGATCGAGCATGTGAGCAATGATGAGGTTTCCGAAAGGATAGAAACGAAAAGGTAATTAATACTGAGCATCAGGAAAATACAGCTAAAGTTCCCGGGACATGCAATAAGGAAGGAGGGCTTGAAGAACCAGATACTAACAGGCCATAGATAGAGGGAAAAAGAAACTGGGGAAAGAAGCGGATAACATATTTGAAAGGCCTGAGCGGGTGGATGTCAGAACGGGGGTTGCGTGGTTTAACAGAAGAAAGCGTACTAAGAGCCACCAGAGATAAGGAGACGTGGAGAGCCATGATCGCATACATCCTGAAAGGACAAGGTACATAGAAGAAGAAGTAGTCGTATTTAATGCGATTTAAAAAATGAAGACACATTGTTTGACAATGTGCAGTAATATTTTGACAAGTTTTCTTCAAGTTTTATTATTTTTAAATGTAGAAATTGCAGTTGTTTGTAATAGTTTTTTTTAGAATCAACCAATTTGGACAAATGGTGTTCATTCTGAAAAAATATTTTTATCCTTAAACGCATGAGGATAGTTACGTAGGCAAACTAGTAACTTCCCAAACCGTGAGAATAAACATAATGACAGGATAGTTTCTTAAAATTTATACTAAGCTGTATGACTTATTCTTCTTAGTAACTAATCAACTTAAGGAAAATTCCAACTTATGAGTCAAATTTGTGTATTGTTATTTTGAAGATTAGCTACTTTCGTAATAATAAAAAAAAATACCGGTAAAATAGACTGGGGGTCTATTTTCATTGAGAACAATATTAAGCTGCAGTATTTACATTATTCGGACTATTGTCATCATCTTTGTTGCCATTTGTACGACGTTTTGACCGTTGTACGCTTCGGCCTTCCTTAGGTGCTAGGAATTTCACAAAGGCCAGTGGATATAGACGTTGGTTAGTTGCTGAGTTGATTCTTAGATTTGTGAGTTCAATACCAGACTACAACATTGGTGAACAAATAATTTCCAATCGAGACTTTACGCAAGGAATGAAGTTCATATACTCAAGCGATTGTAATAAAGTGTTCGGTTCGAAATTTCTAGCATCCGAAGAAAGCCGGAGCGTACAACGGCCGAAACGCAGTACAAAGATGAACACAAAAGGAGAACAATAGTCCGAATAATGTAAAAACTGTAAATACTACCTCATCTCAGAAATATAGACAAATAGTAAATAAAGCTTTAAAACATTTTTGTCTTTTCTAGCGGAACCGTAAAATAGCCTATTCGAAAAAAATCTTGCATCTGTGTATTTTGCATGTATGAATTATGTATCGCGTAATGGAAGCGGTAATGAAATTTTTAAAAGTGGTGAGCAAAAAAACAAAAACAAAAACCACGTAAAATATATTTACAGAAACACACAGAGATGTACGTGTGTAGGCATATATGCACAATGTGTGTTTCTTTTTTCAAAAATTCGCTTTTTTGTCTCTGTAATTTATGGTTTTCTTTAGGTTCTTCTCTATATAATAAAACGTTATTTTCCCATCAAACGTGAAATTAGTAACATCAAAATCGGCTCATTTCAAACGTTATATTACTGAAACACTATAATCTTACTCGCCTTTCTACATTAGATTTATGGCGGCATAATACCGGACGGTGACACCGAACTTCTCGTCGCAGATGAAAACATAATTTTATCCCAGTTGATAACGTCAACCTAAGGAAATAAATCTTGTCGAGGACATCTTGCTGTTGACTGTAGATTTATTAACCAAAATCTTTTTAGCTGCAATCGCTGGTACAGATCAGTGGTCGAGAAAAGAGATAACCTAAATGTCTTCTTTTTTTTTAAATATGATACAAATTTTCCATTTTAGTTTAAGTTCCAAGACAAAAAAAAAATTGTTCTTTAAATATATTTATCTTCTGAATTTAAGAAAACAGATCAATAATAATATTTCTGTGCTTAGCTTCATCCGGTTTTATGACAAATACGTGGAACGACGAGACAGGAAGATTATGGAGAGTGTGGCAGAAACGCCCATATATAACCCCAGGAAATATCTCGCATACAATGGTAAAACATTAGTTGCAATAGTGTTTTCATCTAACTCCGTGGTTCTCAATCTTTTTTATGTCGTCACACACTTTAACATGAAATAACTTACCACCCCCCACCACAACCTGTAGAGCAAATATTCAAAACATAGCAAAATTATTTGGTAAAAGTTTTTTAATGATTCCTTAACTGACCTTCAGGAGTGAGATCACAAATAGCACTTACAAATGACTACTGTTGTTGCTATTACTGTATTAAATAACAAACGAAAGCAAACTTGACCATTGAAAACTAAATATATAATTTACTTTAAAGATTAGTTTTTAAGTTGTTAATTTATTCCCCACTACCCAGGGACGAAGTGTGCAAATGGGACGATTTAGGATTTCATAGACTTTTCGAAGTATTACGTTATTTGTAGTAAAAAGTATTATAAAGAATGTGTTGTTTTGGTGCAAGGAATACTATACAGCTTGCTTGGGTTAGCGATTGTGGCTAGCTAAGTAAAAACAGATGAAGACCAGACTTTCCTATTCTCATTTTTAACCTTGTGCCAAATTTTTGGAATTTAAACAAAAATGAATATCAGTTTTCTAGTTAGGGTGAGTGTCGACAAATAATTAAACGATTTTTGTTCATAATTATAGAATCAAAACAGTAGAAACTACTAGAAATTATAAAATTTTAGCAAATACTTTGTTCTTGTTCTTCATCTTCTTTTATGCAACATATCCTAAAACAAAAAAGATAATTTCGCCTGAGGAACTAAGTGAATGTTAATTACCAATCTCAGAATTATAGAAAAGTCCAAAATGTATTTATATCTTAATAGCTGTATAGCCCGCAGTTGCTTATGGTTTTTTAGTGGTTATGTTGAAATGGTACGGTCAAGTGCTTATTCAAAAGCTCCAGTATGGGGTTGCCGTGACGCGGAATTTTAAAAAAAATGTCGAAGGAAGTATTGTTTTTGCTGTATTTGTAAAATGGGATTCACGTTTGTTCAATTTTATCAATATAGATAAAAGATAAAAAATAAAAGATTGCTGTCTGGCCATTTAAATAATCTATGTTCCCACAATGTATTTTACACAAACAAAATAATTTTATTCAAATTAAAAAAAAAACTACAATGTCTCATTTTTAACATGTGCTCTATTATAACTTAAAAATGAATAATTATTTTATTAAATAAAAGACCCACACAATACCAAATGAATTTTCTTAACTACAATATACTTTAATATACCATAATTATTTAATCATAATTATAACATAAACATTTCAGCCTTTTTACTCAAGAAGTAATTTTAAAAAATTCAACTTGCTGTTAAAAATTATTTACCTATTTAAGTATTATGTGGTCCCTATTTAAGTATTATGTGGTCCCACTAGGTACCTTACTCAGACAAAATAATCTTCTTAAAATTTAATTAATTACTTTGTTACATTCATAACTTATAATCTAACACAAATAAAAAATATTCTTTTCAAGCATGATAAGAATGTTAAAAACAATTAGATAAAAAAGTGGATAAGCATCAATTAATATTATTTTTAACGATACCAACAATAATGCTTCATAAAACATCTTAATAACAATAATATTAATTAATAAAAATAAATTAATAAATATAAAGCCATTAATAGGGTATTACCTCGAGACATTGGAGGGTTGTTTAAAAGACTTATATTGTATATTTACTTGTACATTAACTTGCACACCTACTTGAATATAACTACGTAAATACTTACATGCACATATATCCACATCTACATAAAAGAAATTAAATCAATTATATATATATATATATATATATATATATATATAATTGATTTAATTTTTTGTATGTAGATGTGGATATATGTGCATGTAAGTATATATATATATATATATATATATATATATATATATATATATAATTGATTTAAATTCTTGTATGTAGATGTGGATATATGTGCATTAAGTATATATATATATATATATATATATATATAAAGTATATATATATATATATATATATATATATATATATATATATATATATATATATTAATATACGTACCAACTATAAAGTAGCACTAATAAAAACTAAAGTCAGAATAAACTAACGCTAACAAATCAGTAACGTAAATCGTCAACAACCCAACGAGGACTACCACGTGGGTTAAAGGGGAAGAAAAAAAACGAAACAAACCAAGCACAATAACAATGAGTTAAGATCTTGTTTGAAAGAAAAAAAAAACAAGACGAAAACCTTAACAGTAGAGAGCTCAATACGAAAATACGAAAGTAGAGCAAAAATACAATAAACTAAATCTAAAAGGGAGCCAAACGCCGCCCGTGGTTTCACTCAACAGATCGTCAGGACTTGGTTCTATATTTAACCACATATATATATATGGTTAAATGAAATAAAGACAAGAGGAAAACTTTTTATTTTAAATCGCCTACGCGTTTCGTCCTGTGATGGACTTTATCAAGGCAAAAAGACGAAACGATCTTTATTCTAAATTACGTATCTATAAACAAACAGCGTTGGCAACCACAAAAACGCTCACAAATCATTTCAAAAGATCTACAGAATATTTTAGTTTTTAGAATTTCTTCATGTGTAGTGCAAAGTCACGAGATATTAAATGAAGGGAATATATATATATATATATATATATATACACACACACATAAACATACATATATATGCATTCGCATACATACACATACATACACACATGTATATATAAATGCATATCCATTCCCACGCATACATATACAAATATACACATACATACACATACACAGGCATATATTTATAAACATCATAATGTTAGTATAACTTCATCTCAAATTAAATTAACGATTGAGAGCTTTTGACAATTATGGATGTTAGTAAAGTTATATGTCACTTTTTGACCGAATAAATTTTTCAGTGTAATTTCCATTTCGTTATAGAATTTTAAATCTTTTTTTGTGTCTGCATTTGAAAATGAGTTCATTCATCTGGTTTAATAGTTCACTGGGATTTTTATATTTGATTATTAATTTTTTCCTCCAAGCAGAGACTCCATATGTCCCTGAAGTTAATAGGAGTTTGTGCATGTTCGATGATCTTTTATTTAATTTGGTAGGTGAGTGAGACTTTTAGTTTCCAATAGTGTTTTGATAGGGAGGTTTGGTGTTTCAAGGAAGCGTTGGAAAACGAGTGTCGGTGATTGTAAAATCCTTATTTCCGACTTTCTACAGATATCTATATATATCATTTTCTTGCTGGGGTCTTTTTTCTATTAGTTTAAGAAAGATCTATCTATCGCTCGGTTCACACTCCACCCACGTCTATTGAACAGGTTAAGAGGTTCATCCCTTGTTCCCTGTTTAGTATATGGTTTCCAACTTTCTCTTTTCCAATCTTTTTACTCTTTTCTTTTTTTTTTCTCTCAATTGGAGTAGATAGATCTATCTATCGCCAGGTTCACACTCCACCCACGTCTATTGAACAAGTTAAGAGACTCATCCCTTGTTCCCTGTTTAGGACGTGGTTTCCGGCCTTCTCTTTTCCAATTTTTTCACTCTTACATATCCCCCTGCACATCAGTAGCATTAACGCCTTGCTCGGGGTGATACGATTAAAAAAAAAAGTATCGGTCGATGTATATATATGTATAAAACACATAGTTTAATTTTCGTAAACATTGTGTGAAATTTAAATCTGTTTAACAGATTTAAATTTCACTCAATGTTTACGAAAATTAAATCTTCTAAAGTTAAGTTACTGCTTTTTTTAATAACAATAGTAAAAATGTAATTATTCTATGATTAAATGTAGAAAAAAATTAAATCTAAATTTAAATCTAAATTTCTAAAAATATTATAATGTAGGGAAAAGAAATCAAAGAGAGGTAATTCACAAAACGTAAAAAAACTTGAAATTAAAATGATAAATTATAAATTAAAATTTAAAATTAGAATTAAAAATATTACAATGCAGAGAGAAAAACTACTAATATTTGCTGGAGAAAGAAAGAAAGAAGAAAAGTAAGGGAGTAGGGAAAAAGGAGAAAAAGAAAGGGGCAAATCAATCAGGACTTAAGAATTTAATAAGTATTTTTTCTATGGTAGCATGGGGTCATTAAATCGCTTTTTTGTTATTTAAATTAAGATTATTTATGTGGTTTAAGATAACAACTTTTTCTAAAAAGCATTATTAATACATATGAATTGCGCCCCTTTAATCTTGCTCCCTGCATTCTAAAATTTTTAAATTTTTGGTTTAAATTACAGTTTTAATTTTAAGTTTAAATTCTGAATTTTATCTTTAATTTTCATTTTAACATTTCAATTTTATTTTTTATCTGCATGTAATCTTAGAATATTTAAATTTTTATACTTTATGTATTATGCTCTTTTGATTTCTTCTCTCTGCATTTTAATATTTTTTAATATTTTTTTTTCAAATTTAAATGTTAAATTTAAATTTCAAATGTTATTCTTAATTTTTTATTTATATATAACCTGAGAATATTTAAAGTTTTACTCTTGTTATTAGGAAAGCAATAACTTAATTTTATAAAATTTAATTACCATGAATATTGTGTGAATTTAAATTCAAATCTATTAAACTAACAGTTTGAAATATGCACCTGATGATTGCATAAAGCATGAAACTCCGACTCTTGTCATAGACGTAGGATAATATGTATATTTACTGATATATATATATATATATATATATATATATATATATATATATATATATATTAATCATTTCACCCCGAGCAAGGCAGAAACGCCTCTGATGTGCAGGGGGTTACATAAATGTAAAAAGATTAATTAGAAAAGAGTGAGGAGTACAAACTAGTTAGAAAGGAACAATAGAAAGCTGAGAAAGCAGGTGCGATGACAGATACATAGGTGGAGAGAAAGAGAAGGTTATGTAGGGGAGGTGAGAGAGCTAGAGGCCAGTGGTTAGTAGATGAGTATTGACTTTGCATTTAAATTTCTGGAGGTTGTAGCCGTCAGAAAAGCAAGAATACGGGAGCGAGTTCCACAGGCGGGAAGTGCGAGAGAGGAAGCTGCAGGAGTAGAATTATCGTCTGCATTTGGCTAACCTGACTGTGAATGGGTGGGACCCAGTTGCCAGTCTGGTTGCACGGGTAAACACCTGTTGAGGAGGCATCAGTGACTTAAGCTCATCCGAGCAGAATCCATGAAAATATTTATAGAAGAGACAGAGGGAGGCCACATTTCGACGATGGGAAAGTGGCTGCAGTCGAGTCGCCAGATCAGTACCTATCACATTACAGACTCTCCTTTGGAGCTTGTCAAGAACACTGAGGAGAATGGCAGGGGCACCTGACCATAAATGGCAGCAGTACTCCATGCACGGACGGATGGTTGACTTGTATATATGCAGGATGGATTCAGGTGGAAAAAACACCCTGGATCGACATAGTGACCCAATCTTCTTAACAGTAGAATTTGCTATGGATTCAATATAGTGGTTCCTTTTGAGGTTTGAGGACAGGGTAAGTCCGAGGAGGCGTAGTGTATTACTCTCCGGGAGAATCACCTGGTCCATGCTTATGGGAGGCAGAAGAGGTTGCCTGTAATGGTTGACAGACAAGAGATATATAGTATATTTTTATTATTAGTGTTTATAATAGAAACATAGTTTACTGCGACACAAGAGCAGTTGTGTTTCCGTGCTTGTATTTTCAGTAAGTGCCATACGTGATGCACGCTTTGGGCGATCAGGTCTCGAAAAAGACTTGACTTACTGGGCAGATTATCACGCAGTAGATTGCCATTGCTTTCTGCGATGCCAGCCAAGGTTATAGAACCCGATCTGTCCTATTATTTAACCCATTACTCGAAGAAGAGACAGATTAATACCTTTCCCAAGGTTATTTGTGCGTAAGTGAATGCAACTAAGCAAATGCAAAGAATTCAACTGGGATTCAAACTCGGCACTCTACTTTGTCGTTCCGAGTCGATTTCCACTGCACCACAACGCACATAGCAAATATTATTAATTATTCTTTTATATTGCATAAAGCACTATTTTATCAACACCAGCCCTCAGTGAGTGATATCTTATATTTACACACACACACACACACACACACACACACACACACACACACACACACATAATACTATATAAAAATTGTGTACAAGAGCAGCAATCGATCTTTTATTTTTTGATTTTTTATATATTTATAAAAAATTGTTAATAAGTTTTGCCTGTTTGTTTATATATTTTTATACTGCACACACACACACACACATATATATATATATATATATATATATATATATATATATATATATAATTGGAGTAGATAGACTTAACTAATTGGAGTAGATAGACTTAACTATCGCCCGGTTCACACTCCACCCATGTCTTTTGAACAGGTGAAGAGGCTCATTCCTTGTTTCCTGTTTCCCGGCTTTCTCTTTTCCAATCATTCTACTCTTAAGTAGCCCCATACGCATCAGTGGCGTCACCGCCTTGCTTGGGGTGATATGATTAAAAATAAATAAATATAAACATTTATATATATTAAGAAAAATTGTAGGAAGAACTATAACAAAATGTGAAAGTATTCGTGTGACTCATTTCGGCCCTCATGATCTCACCAGACTAAAGTATTGTCCACGACTACTAGCATATGAATGAAAAGGGACGTTGAGAACACTTTGGGGCATATGAACACTTTGCTATGGTATTTGAGTTTATGAATTTCTGGTATTTTATAAATTTAAGAGCAGTATTACATTAGCGACAAGGTCTCATCAATCTACAGTTCCATTGACTATTGATGTAACCGTAAGGTCTATACTAACAGTTTTTCTTGAAATTTTGGCTTCATACTTCCCACCCATCTTTGATCTATGATATATATTTCATCCCTGATTCAGTTAGTCAGTTAAGTGTCATACGTGATACACGCTTGAGCGATCATGTCTCGAAAGGGACACGACTGACTGGGCAGATTATTATCCTGCAGTAGGTTGCCATTACTTTAGCGGTAGACTGGTTCCCAGCTAAGGCTAAATAACTAAATCTGTCCTGTTATTTAACCCATAACTGGA